>JAXCLQ010000011.1:16287761-16324776 GCA_035584115.1 Cedrela odorata | reverse complement strand
ATGTACAATAAAGGGCTGAGATTAACCCTAGAATCTCATCTAATGGCCTACAATGAAAGCTGTAAATCCTATTCCTAATATAAAAATGATTTCCTTATTTACATAGCTTATTTCCTATTTAATACAAGGCTTTCTCTTTAGTGTTTAAATTTCCTAAATAAGCCAAGAGTTGTTGCCTTTATTAATTTAGGAAAGAGTTGCTGTAGCCCTAATGTGTGCAGCTTGTTTAGGAAACCTTTGCTGGGCAGAATCTGTGCCACAATCTGTTGCACATGCTGCTGCACCTCCTACTGCATGTGTATCACATGCTGCTGCACAGGTTGCTGCACATCATGCTGCATGTACGCTACATTCTACTGCACGTATGCCGCATCCTGCCGCACGTACGCCGCATGCTGCTGCATGATCTGCTGCGGCGTAACGACTCTGCTGGGGCGTAATTCCTGCTGCGGTGCAACAGTTTTACTGCTGCGGTGTAATTTGGGCCTATTCTGCGGTGTAAATTGGGACGTGACATTTGGCTGTGCGGAGACAATATTCCATGACTTGGAATGCTGTTCTATGGCTATATTGAATGAATTTCCATGCAAAAATTGCAATATACTGGATTAACGAGAAGAAGATTATCCATGCACGTCTCCAATATGATAGAAACATGATTTTAGTCTTTGACATTGGCTCTTACGATACTGTCCATTCTGATTGTTAGGAGTTCTAGTGTAGGATATATTCTTGGTAAGCTTACTTTGAAGAGAATCTCTACCTGATAGGGCTGCAAATTTCAATACATATTTTAATAACATGTACTACTGATCTTACCAAAGATTTCTGTGTTTTTAATATCATTTCAGGGTTCATAATTATCTTGTTTGAGGTTCAAATTAAAGGGTACCTCGAGATATCCCCGTTTATCAGGATCAAACATTTCCATGATTAAAGCAGCTTGTTCTTCTGCTTCCTCATGTGTTTCTGATAACTTATTTGCAGAAGCACTCAACAAAATTGTCTGCAAAAGTTATTAACACCGGATTATAATGAAAGTAAGAGATCTTAATTCAAGATATATAACTAAAGGGAAGCAGGAGTATTGAACCTGTTTAATATCAATTTCAGTAATTCTTCCATCCATATTTCGATCACACCTGAAGAAAATTATACATAGCTGAATTAATTCAGGGACAATCTATAAAACTATTTCGAATTTAATTAATTCACCAAGATTTAAAGGCTATCAGAAAAAGATGAGGCCACTGTTACATGCATACATGTGAAAAAACAATTGTATTCTTGAATGAATACAGGAATCAGTCATGCGACGCCAAAAACCATCAAATTCATTCTTTGTAATATCAACTTTCCATTCTCTTCTCCCTCTTAATGCTCTTAAAATCTCATTCGCAATTTCTAGTAATTGTTGCATGCCTACAAAATCATAATATATATGATCGAACAAGAATGTTATGTAAAATATACGCTGTCATTTCTTTTACTGCCTTGGCTAGTCAAATATTCAGATAGATTCTGATCTTTCTCACCTAAGCAAAAACCAAAAATCCAACCATTTGACCACCGGTTCAGGTTCATTTCTGGTAGAAGCAAGTTGGTTGAACCGATCCTCAACATCATTCCACTCAAGGTCAGTAAATACCAGCCCCGTCATCGAAAAGTCACCATTAACCTCCAAATATCTCCAGTTCAGGCTGCATGATGGTCCAGTTCCTAGAACCGGAGAGAATGACAGAGGTCCAACACTAGCACTGCATGAAGAAGAAGAGGAAGAACATGGAGAAAGAGCAGAAACATAAACTACTTCTTGAGCTGTTTGTGAATCTGCATGCATGGTATGATATCCCTTGATGATTTCTCCAGTACTTTATCCTGTAATATTTTCCCCGGGAATAAAAGTTTAATATTTCTTTTTGTGTTTCTCAAAGGAAAAAGCAAGAGTGGAGCACCGTCAGAATAATTTGTTTAGGAGAAAAGAAAGTGTTTGAGTATGTTTAGAATGATCGAAGAGTACTCACTCAAGTTCTTGGCTGGTGATTAGAAAGTGCCGTGATCATCATTTGGTTATTTTAATTAATTTGTATTATTAATGGGTGGTTGAGTATAGAACATGAAAAAGAGAATATTTTTGTCAAAGTAATATTATAATGTATTGTTATGTTGTGTGTATTTGGTTTGGTAGGAATTTATATATGTGTGTGTGTGTGTGTGTGTATAAAGATAATAAGTTGGCGGTTTAAAAGCATGAAGAAGAAGAGGTTTTGTTAGAAAACGTGGAGATAGTAGGAAGAGAAGGTAAAGTGAGAGCAGGTAGAGATAGATAGAGTGTAGAAAAGAAATTCAATCAATGGAAAGCTTATGAAATATATTTCTTGCTTGATGAGGTAAATGGGCTGTTTTTGGTTTAGCTGATTCAATAACTGACCTTAACGTAGGGTTACATTTGCATCCGCTGGTTTGTCTTTAGATTCCATGCATGTTTTGAAGAAAGCTGTTGTGTATTTTCATGGGATAGAGATAGGAGTTTGTGAGGGGACAAAGCATGCACGCTAGAAATTACAAACTGTCCAGCCACTTTCAGTTTAATATCAAGATGACTCGCTAAATTTTGTTATTTTTACAGTGCAAAAACAGAGGAATAAAAGGGGGTCATCGCATCTGATTGGGGTTTTGAGAGCCCAACATTTGCCTCAACATAGACCCTTTGATCAATTATGCAATGCAGGCTAAATAAATTTCTAATGTGTGGTGATTATTTTTCTAAAAGAGAATCTAAATTTGAGATTGGGTTTTGTAACTTAATGATATCCCCTTAACAACATTGTAGAAAAAAAAATTTTCTTCCTTGATGAATAGATTTTGTTTCTTTCACTTACATTTTAACGAGTTCTATTTATGATTTTGGCCTCTCTCTTGTCTCATTATTTTTGACAAAAGTAGTGTTTTTGTCTTAGCTTATAATATAATAATATTTATTTTTTTATTAAAAAAAAATCAGTTGTGTAAAATACAAAATAATAATATAATATAAAAAAATAATACAAAATATATATATATATATATATATTGATAACATATATAAATAATATACATAAAATATTAAAAAAATAATAATAATAATGAATAAAGGGTACCAAACACTTTAATAATTTCGAAATTAAATATAATTTTTTTGATTTATTATTATTTAAGAGTGAGAGTCTTCAATACTCACTCTATATTACATTCCTTTTATTAAATTTATATTATGCATATATTAATGTTTTTGTGATTGATTAAAAAGTAAAAAGTACACGTAACACTGAATTCATATATATATTATGTGCCTATTAAATTTTTTTATAATTAACAGAAATATACACAATTTATTAAAAGAGATGTAATATACCAAAAGTAATGAAATATTTTTTTCCTGGAATACGCTGCATCTCGCACACATTATAGTTTAGATCGATCACATTACTATTTTATCGGATAATAAAAATGTTCAATAAATTGAGATTAGCCTTTTGTTGAAGATCCCACCACAAAGTCAAGAGATAGTCTAATTAGTTTAATCTTTTTTTGTAAAAATTGATTTCTTATCGCTATATATAATTTGTGTTTGAACAAAAGGTGAGGCGAGAGATTACGGCGTGTGAAATTTAAAATAGTAATAAAAATGCTATATAAGTGATTGATAAAATAAATCGCGACATAATATTAAGATATAATTCTAGAATTGTAGGTTGGTGATAAATAAGAATCTATGAAAATATAAAATATAAAAAGTTTGAGAAGCAAGATGCAATTATGGAAGAAATACTTAGTAGGCTTCAAAGTTTGGATGCTAAATATGAATAATTGAGTGCCCAGTCAGTATACTCAAAAAACTACAAGTATTAACAATAAGCCCTTCCATGGAGAAACTAGATCTACATAACCAAGTTTAATAGACATGTTAAATATTCTTTTAGTTCAAAATACATCCTTGAAGAGAGAGGGAGGGGGAATGATGGGTGAATAATTTTAATTTATTTTATTATATAGAGTTTATATGGATTAATTTGATTATTCCGTATAATCTCTACAAATTAATAGCGTCGAGATCATATAAAGTTTATTAATTAAAAGATATATTAATTAATCAATATTAATTTATACAGTGTATTAACAATTTAGTGAATATACATTTAATCAATTATTTTACCAATCTAATAAAATTGAATATGAATTAATCTACTAAATATACATTAAACTAACTAAAAAATACTTATCTATTTAATTCAATAATATTCATTGTATTTGTATTAATTTAATTAAATGCATTCAACAAATTAGATTAAAAATAACTTTTATATAAACAAACACAAAATCTTCTTATATTTTATAATAAATTACTTAAATATTTACAATGGCTTATTATTTAAAAGATATTCAAAAATAAATCATGATAGATGAGATACATCCCACTTGCACTTAAAAAGAATTGCATAAATGTTATATTATGATATGTAACAATAGACTCGTATTTTAATAAAAGATCATAGTTAATTATATTTATAATTTTAATAAATTATTAATATATATTATGCATGGAACCACAAATCATATAAGGATTTTCAGAAAAAAAAAATATATTATCTTATTAATTTATCAAAACTATTAATTTAGTATATTAGTCGAAATCGAGATCGTAAAAAGTATTATATAATAGAAATTATTAATTTATATATAAAAATAAAAAAAATTATACTTGATTTTTATAGAATTGTAAAGAGAACTCTAATCCTTACGGAATTTTCCGATCTCTTGTACACAGCAACATAACAACATATGTATTATTACTCTTGTCGGCAGGGCTATGTGGTTCTATGTCAAACCTCCAAAGAGAATTTAGAGACTCAGATGAATAGAGATAGCAGACGAGCGGACCCTCACCCAACCTATCAGTTTCGAGTTAATTCAAGTATTGTGCATCTTTTAATTTTAAAAGATGAGAATTCATAAATCTATTTAATTTGTATCATGTAATATTAATTATTGATTTTTTTATTTTTATTTTTATTTTTAATTCTAATTTTTTTAAAATTAACTAAAATTATAAAAATATTACTAAATTTGAACTCAAATGAACGCGTAATATATATATATATATATATATTTTGTGCCAATCTCATACCATATTATATCTAATCCATTTGCCACCTTTACAGCTGCCAAATTTAATGGAGAACATATATTTATATATATATATATATATATATCATTTTTGTTGAAAACTATACTTTACATACATTAATGGAGATTTGGAATAAAGAAAAAAAGTATAGAAAAAAAGTATAGAAAAAAAAAAAAAAGCAAAAGAAAATTCTATAGTCCACTAATCTAAAACTAAGTTTATGAAAAGGAAAGGGAAGGGATGGGATGGGATGGGATGGCATCTTCTGTAAAATTTAAAACTTTATTTATTTTTTTAATTATTAATTACATCGTTATCATTAAGTTTCATTATGACCATAATACCCTCACCAACTAGCTGATAGCAAATGTAAAGAGCTTAGATTTCTGTGAATTCATCAGACATAAAAGTACATGCAAATAATAAATAAATCCCAAGTTAGTTGGTTTTATAAACTGAGATTTTTCATATTTTCAACAGCCAAATATAAAAACACAACAAGAGCAGTTCTAAGAAGACAAGACAACAGCAACATTTTCGATCCAAACCTTGAATCAGTTTCAGTAAATCGTTGTAAGTTGTAATAATATTAATATATATGTACATATGGTCGGTTTAGTTTCTCATTTTCTTTCTTCCTTTTCGTTTCAACTTTATTTGCACTTGGTTATGGAAATTTGTTTCTCTTTTCATTTTTTTTTTTTGATTCGTTGAAATTGTTGGAAATTAAAATCGAATTGAAATTACTTCTGGGTTGGGCCTGAAAATATCTTTTTCTTTGTTTTCTCAGGGAATTTGTGTTTTATTGATTATACATCTAGTGAAAGCGTTAGTTATGAATAAGTAGTGAGTTTATATGTTTTTTGACGAATTGTTTCCCATTTCATACTTACCTGATTGCATGATTTCATTTTTTTTGGAACCAAAATTAAATTGTTTTCAGTTCTCTGCCTTATTTTTATATTTATTCCTTAATGGTTGGATTATTATTTCGTTTTGAAAATAAATGGGTCATTTTCATTTGGTTGATAAAGATATTGGAATATTTGTGATTATTTCTATTTGGACAGTGGCATTAGATCATTTGTATTTAGAAGATTTATAAATTCATTCTTTTTTCTCCTCTTGGTGCATCACAAGCAGATAATTTAATGGAAGGTTTGGTGAGTTCACAAATCACCCCAATTCGTGCTCATTACAAACAACAGCACTCTCTTTTTATTCCAACATTTTCGGTGCAATTGAGGAAAAATTTGTGTAGATATCGAGTTTGGATGATGAAACATACTAAATCATTTAATTCAGTTGCTGCTGCAGTTCGACCGTTAGAAGGTTCAACATTGGACCGTTTCAATAACACTCTGCCCTCCAAAGGTTATTATCTGTTCTTCATGTAACTTTAATTACTTTCTACATGTTTCAATTAGTTAATGTTTGATTAAATTCAGAATCACTTGTCAGTGGAGCCAAACACTCAAGTCAAAGAAACTAGATAAGCCAAGTCGTAAAGTAATATTAAGGACCTGATGAGCTCAGATGGTTCATATAGATGTTTAGCATTCGAAATTATGATACAGATTCTTAGTCACTTAATTGTCATGCTTTGTCTTCAAGGTTTCAAGTGGTATTGTGATGGTTGATGTTGTAGGATAGTATTGCTATGGTTGATGAATGCTTTCTTAAATTTATAGAGGTTCTTGACCTGTGGAGAAATACGGATGCTGTGTGCTTCGATGTGGATAGCACGGTATGCGTAGACGAGGGCATTGACGAACTTGCGGAATTTTGTGGAGCAGGAAAGGCTGTTGCTGAGTGGACTGCTAGGTTGGTTGTCCTCTTTGTTCATTGAACATAATTCATGTTTGATGTTCTGGGAAGTTCTTGATGATTAATTTTTGGATTTTGCCAGGGCAATGGGTGGTTCTGTTCCTTTCGAGGAGGCCTTGGCTGCCAGACTTTCTTTGTTCAAACCTTCATTGTCCCAAGTCCAGGATTTTCTGGAGAAGAGGCCCCCAAGGTATGATTGCTCCTATTCTGGTTAGATGGTCTACTTCTTGCTTCTTTCTTCCATTCGTTTTCTGATTATTTTTGTTCTGAAGGAAGAGGGGTGGTAGTGGTGGGGTTTGGGGAGAGTTATAACTAGTAACATAACGCTGCAATAGATGAACCTTTTTAAAATAACAATGAATAACACTTTACATTGGTAATACATGATATCATGATTCTTGTTACAGCTGTTATTTTGTTTGTTTTCTTTTTCTCTCTTTGGCAACAGAAGGAGTGTAACTATTTCCTACGGGTGATTGAAAATGTCAACTATTTCTTCTTTTCAATCTTTAGGATTTCTCCTGGCATAGATGAGTTGGTCAAGAAGCTGAAGGTTAACAATAAAAATGTTTTTCTGATCTCTGGAGGCTTCCGTCAAATGATCAATGTATGCAGCTGATAATGGGGTTATGTTTTACTCTATTCTTTGTTTTATATAAGCGTTCATCTGAATTTTTATTTTTTTAATTAACTCCAATCAAATATGACCTTGGAGAAAGTAGGTCATACTAATTTGTTGATATTGGATACTGGATCTTAAATGTTTTAAAACAAACTTATTCTTCACAATAAGAGTTAAATTTTATATTGGTAAAGCAGCTCTACTAAAGATAGTGTAATCCAGTTAACATCCTAAAACTTTTGAAATTGGAAGAGGCTTTGAAATTATTAATAGTGCTATTGGAAAGAGCTTCATGACTTAATAATACTGTAACCTTGGAAGAATTGCGAATGTTCAAAAGTAATAGAAATATGTTTTGTTCATGAAATTTGTAAATCTTCAATTGCAATCATTCTAAAGCTGTCATTTTTTTCATTGTTTTTGTCTCGGTATCACACTAATGACTCTTGCAGAAAGCTGTCATTTTTTTCATTGTTTTTGACCCAATATTACACTAAAGACTCTTGCAGTGCTTTGTATTTGTGGAGCTCAGTTATAGTATATGCCTTCTGTTGACATGGGGCATAATTGTACAGCACTATGGTTGTTGCAATTTTCTTTTTGTCTTTTTTTTTTTTTTTCCAATATCATGTCTGCTCTCTGAGCGCCTGATTGACTGAGGATTTATTGCGTAGTTCAATAATTAAGCATTTTCCTTTGAAGCCTGTTGCATCAATCCTTGGCATTCCACCTGAAAATATCTTTGCCAATCAACTGCTATTTGAGAGTTCTGGGGAGTTTCTGGGTTTTGATGCCAATGAGCCTACTTCTAGGAGTGGAGGAAAAGCCAATGCAGTGCAACAACTAAGAAAGGTGAGCCTCATAGCTGTTTGATTTATATTTGATTGCTGAATTTGTTGGTACCGAAATTAATTATATTGTTTTCTTAGGCTAATGGATACAAGGCACTTGTCATGGTTGGGGATGGAGCTACAGATCTTGAGGTTAGTAAATATATCTGAACTTATTAAACGTGAACTTATTAAATGTGAAGTGAAGTTACTGCCAATCTTCATCAATGAAGATTGGTAGATATTTTGTATGTCTTCTTTGTGTTGCATTTTATCACGTGTGTACAAGAAAATATTTTTATCTTGATCTTGCTATGTCATTAACATAGACTACTTTGGTTAAATTCTATTGTTGTTTTTATAAAGAAATGTAATTTGTCTGACAATCTTTTCTTCATACTTGAGCATGGAGTTGCTTTTACAAAATAATTTTCATTTCTTTCTTATGTAGGCACGTCAACCAGGAGGTGCTGACATGTTTATTTGCTATGCTGGTGTACAACTTCGAGAGGCTGTTGCAGGAAAAGCAGATTGGCTGGTTTTCAATTTCGAAGATTTGATAAACTCTTTGGATTAGCATGCTGCTCTTCTTGAATCCTGACCTTTTCTCTCTCTCTCTCTCTCTCTCTATATATATATATATATTTTGTTATTAATGGCCATGTAGGCCGCACCCGCATAATTCATTCCATTCTCGCAACAGGCTACAACTTCACTGTGAATGGGAATGTGTTGTAACAGCTCTACTCAAAATTGAAAGATGAACGAAAATTATGAAAGAGTGAGCATTTGATTTTGATGTTGTGCTTGTCATGTGCATGTGAACAGATTTTATTTATCAGAAGACTATTGGGGAACAAGTTGATACAGAACCATCATCAAACCTAGCAGACAAGAGATGCCTCGTCAAAATATTTTGAGATTGGTTTTTGGTTTTGTTGATGCAGTAAAAATCCTTCTTTAGACTCCGTGCACTAATAACGATCTTTTTTCTTTTTTCTTTTTTCTTGTCTGTTAGTTTCTACCTGCGCTCACAATTAAACGCTATGGGGGTAAAAAGTCGGTTACTTGACAAAAATCCTCCGATGCTTAAGTCAGAGTTTTACTTTATGATATGAGAGAGAAAGAGAACTAAGGAGAATATAAATTTTTTCTAATAAAGTTTAATCATATGTATCTGGTAGTCATTAGCCTACTTTTATAGATGTGAGTCTCTCAAGCTTGATAGAATTCTATCTAATCTCGAAATAATAATCCTAATAGTATTTTAATTTCAAGAATCGTAGAGATTTTATTTTGTAAATATCGGTTTTTCAAAATTTGTGGTCAAGACCTTTATAAGGTGGTCTTAAAATGAGATTCTGACCCAAGATCTTTAACTTAACCTTAAGAGGTCTCGATTCTTACTACCCCTGAAGTCCTTGTTATCCCTTGAATATTAATTCTTAGATCAGGTTAGATTTCGTGACATTCTTTTATTCTTCATGGAACTATGTTCTTGGCCCATGGCTTATTAGGCTTCACTTAGGCTTTGAATTATATCTCTAACAACAAGTTCTTTAGTTTTAGTCAAATAGTGGTTGTTTGGCAAAAATTAAATAGTTAGTGATTTGAAAAGATGTGCACATGCATAACTTTTAATGCTAACTCAAAATCTTCTAGCCTTCATTCATGTGACAACTTTCAATTGACTTATCAGACAATATTCTTTCGGGTCTCAAAGAAGTCAATGCGGAACCCTCTTAATATGCTGAGATAGTTGGTAAAGGGCAAAAAGATTATAAGGACCTTTCAGGCTCCTGAGGCTGAGGCTGGGCCTTTGGCCTTTTAGGAACTTGGCAAAGACATCTACTCCCCGAGATGTTGTTGTCATTAACCCTTACTAAAAGAGTTGGGGCCTAAGGTAATCTACTACCTCCCTTTGCCCCCAAAACGGAAAAGAGGAAACGCAAGAGGAAGGCTATTGCGATGGATGAGGATGATAGGCCGAGACAAAAATAAAATGATGCCAACTCGAAAAAATGGTTGTAACATCATCACGTCTCATCTTCTCTTAGAGAATCTTCTTGAAAAGAAAAAGAAGTTCTTTACTTACTTTCTTCCCTGTATCAACCATCAACTGGAAAAGATCTCATCTGCATACTCAAATGTCCTAACGGTTGCTATGCCTTGGAGATTTTGGACTACTTGCTGAGGTGGCTGAACCGAGTAAGTTAATCCTTATTCTGATTTTTAGTGAATGGAATATTCTTGGTCTTTTCTAACATCTTGTTATTTGCATAATTTGCTCATATGCAATATGCCGTTGTGGTCCTTCAAGATGATATTGATGTTATCTCCATGGGTCCAACGGTTACAGAGACTGTCTGGTTGGGGTAGAAGGCTAAAGAAGTGGAGAGAAACTTGGCCATGGAGCAGACTCAGCTCGAGGCTGAGAAGGAGAAGTGGACTCAAGAGATAGAGGAGCTTAAAGTCAGAGTGGCTACTGCTGAATCTTCCCAGGCGAAGTATTGTAGGAGAATGAGCGCCTTTGAATATGATTTGAATGAGTTCATGGTAAAGTGTCAGAAGCTTTGTCAAGGCTGAGATGAAGAGGTTTGTGTTCCTGTGAGACGTTCCAAAGTTGGTATCCAAACTTAAATCTGACTTGGCTATATAAGACTTTGTGACATGCGCGCCCACCCCCTGGTGAAACTCTTCGAAAGTATCTACTATAAGAAAGCCCCCTCATAACTTCAAGATTCCTCATGTTCCTCTTACTAATTAGACTGACACTCCAACCAATCCACCAATCTCCCCAACTAACCCGAGAAAATTGAATTGTGTGGCCCTTTTTGTTGCTTTACCTTCCTTTCATTTTCATACTCAGCACTTTTCTAACTTTATAGAACCTAACTTTGGTCAAAGAATGCTCTAAAAGACCTGACCTGAACTGAACTGAGAGCATGTAATTTGTATCACTAAAATTAATCTTTTAGTCTTCTCTTTTTGGAGAATGTATTTTCAACCAGAAACCATATTAACCACTAATATGTCTTAACTTCCAAGCGTTAATAGATTTTTAATATAATTATCATGATTGAAATTTTTTCGTTACAATCATCTGGGAACTATTTCGCTGAAGTCGCTCTCAGAGTTTGTTCGAGTTGTAGACCATATTATTTCAAATGTATATGATAAGCTAAAGTTTGGAAACTGTGTCACCCATTTGTGGGCTTCTGGAGAAAATTACTCCCAGACGTTTTTTAGTAGTATTCTGAAAACCTCTTTTGCTCTTATGCTCTCTGAGACCGTACTAAGAGCTTATTTAAGCTGAGGATACTATTACCTTGGGATAAATGATAAGCTAACGTCTAGGAACCGTGTAACCTATTTGTGGGCTTTGGGAGGAGATTACCCCGAAACGTTTAAAAGTAGTCCTCCAAAAACTTCTTTTGCTCTTATGCTCTCTGAGACTGTACTCAGGGCTTATTTGAGCTAAAGATACTATCACCCAGATTCTGGTTTTGGAAAATATTACTCCGAAGTCAATAAGAGATAAGCCTCGAAAACAATATCACCTAGATTCAGGCTTATGGATAATATTATCCCGAGATGAATAAGAGATAGGCCTCAGGAACCATATGACCTAGATTCAGGCTTAAAGATAACATTACCCTGATGAAAATAAGAAATAGGTCTCAAGAACTATACCACCCAAATACGGGTTTTTGAATAATATTACCTTAAGGTGAATAAGAGATAGGCCTCGAGAACTATATCACCTAGATTTAGGTTTATGAATAATATTACCCCAAGGAGAATAAGAGATAGGATTTGGGAACCATACCACCCAGATTCGGATTTTTAAATAATATTACTCCGAGGTGAATAAGAGATAGGTCTTGGGAACCATATCACCCATATTCTAGTTTATGAATAAAATTACTCGAAAGAGAATAAAAGATAGGTCTCGTGAACCATATCACCTAGATTTGGACTTTTAGATAATATTACTCTGAGGTAAATGAAAGATGTCAACAAAATTGGGGATTTTTAATAATATTAACCCGAGGAGAATAAGAGATAGGTCTAGGAAACCATACCGCCTATATTCGGATTTTTGGATAATATTACCACAAGGTGAATAAGTAATAGATCTCGGGAACCATACTACCTAGATTCAAGTTTATGGATAATATTACCCCAAGGTGAATAAGTGATAGGCCTCAAGAACCATATCACCCAGATTCAGGCATATGGATAATATTACTCTGAGGAGAATAAGAGATAGGTCTCGAGAACCATACCACCCAGATTCGGGTTTTTAGATAGTATTATCCCGAGGTGAATGAAAGATAGGCCTTGGGAACCATACCTCCAGATTCGAATTTTTGGATAATATTACCTCGAGGTGAATAAGAGATAGGTATAGGAAACCATACCACCCAGATTCGGGTTTTGGATAATAAAATCTCAAGATGAATAAGAAATAGGCCTCGAGAACTATATCACCCAGATTCGAGCTTATAGATAATATTACCTCAAGATGAATAAGAGATAAGCCTCGAGAACCATGTCACCCAAATTCAAGCTTTTGGATAATATAACCCCGAGATGAATAAAAAATAGGCCTCGAAAACTATATTACCCAAATTTAGGCTTATAAATAATATTACCTCAAGATGAATAAGAGATAGGCCTCGAGAACCATAGCATCCAAATTCAAGCTTTTGGATAATATACCCCGAGGTGAATAAAAAATAGGCCTCAAGAACTATATTACCCAAATTCAGGCTTATAGATAATATTACCTCAAGGTGAATAAGAGACAAGCCTCAAAAACCATACCAGATTCGGGCTTTTGGATAATATTACCCCGATGAGAATAAAAAATAGGCATTAGGAACTATACTACCCAGATTCAGGCTTTTGGATAATATTATCCCTAGATGAATATAATATAGGCCTCAAGAACTATAACACTCATATTCAGGTTTTAAATAATATTACCCTTAAAAGAATAAAAGATATCCCAGGAACCATACCACCTAGATTCGAACTTTTGAATAATATTACACCAAGGAGAATAAGAGATAGATCTCGGGAACCATACCACCTAGATTTAGGTTTTTGAATAATATTACCCCGAGGCGTGTGAGAAATAGACATTTAGGAACCAAGTCACCTTACTTGAATTTTGGGATGATATTACCCGAGATGTTTGACATGTGGATTTTTTGAGACACATTATCCTTTTATGTCTTGAGATTAAGCTTCGGACTCTTTCAAATTATAGGGGATATTGTCCCGTACTTTGTATTTTTTTTTACCCCTTAGTTGGGGAATAATCGAAAACTTTTCTTTTTCTTTTCTCCACAACAGTATACCTTTTCCTGGTAATATTTTATCGAAGACTAGTTTTGTAATTCTTGATATATGAGATACTTAAAATACTGTTTTCCATGACTTCTGCTAGTATGGGCTTGAAACTCTTTTTTTTTTTTCTTTTTTTTTTCTTTTATTATTATCAACCAGTCTCTTAATCAACCATACAATTTCTATGACTCCTAGGTTGAAGGAATTTTGATGTGAAAATGAAGCCTCTGAACTGTAGTTTGCGCCCTCTAAAGGTAATGGTCGATTATCATCGTTTTGGTTAACTGTCGCTATCTTCTCAATGGGTTTGTTATGGAAATTTTTCGATTTCTTGTTGCATAAGTTCGCGTGGTTGCCATAACCTTTTTTTTTTTTTTTTTTTTTGTGATTTCTAACTTTTTATTCAAATTTCCACAAATGGCGCTAGATGTTGATGCAGTAAAAATCCTTCTTTGGACTCTGTACACCAACAACGATCTTCTTCCTCTTTTCTTATCTTTTCTTATCTGTTAACTTCTACATGCGCTTACAATCAAAGGCTATGGGGGTAAAAAGTCAGTTACCAGGCGAAAACCTTTCGATGCTTAAGTCATGGTTTTACTTTATAATATGAGAAAGAAAGAGAGTTAAGAAGAATATGAGCTTCTTCTAACAAAGTTTCATCATGTATACCTGATAACCATTAACCTACTTTTATAAGTGTAAGTCTCTCAAATTTAGTATAATTCTATCTAATCTAGAAATAATAATCTCAGTAGTATTTTAATTTCAAGAATCATAGAGATTCCATTTTGCAAACATCGACTTTTTGGAATTTGTGGAATTGTATCCCTAGGATTCTTATTATATAAGAAGTTTAATTTGGTAAGAATCCTTATTACAGAATAATCCAAGAGAATTTAGGAAGAAAATAAATTATTCACAAATACGTAACTGTAGTGAGGTATCTAGAGTCCTTATTTGAGACCCCTTTATCCATCTGAAATGAGCTCAGATATTGCATGTCTTTATAAGCTTTGCCAAAAACCTTTATAAGTTGTGACTAAGACCTTTGTAAGCTGTGACTAAGACCTATATAAGCTGTAGCCAAAACCTTTGTAAGCTGTAGCCGAAACCTTTGTAAGCTGTAGCCGATACTATTGTAAGTTGTAGCTGAAACCCTTTTAAGCTGTGGCCAAGACCATTGTAAGCTGTGGTTAAAACCCTTATAAGTTATGGCCGAGAACTTTATAAGGTAATCTTGTAATGAGATTTTAATTCAAGATCTTTGATATGACTTTAAGAGGTTTCAACTCTTACTACCCTTAAAATATTTGTTATCCCCTAAATATTTCTTCTTAAATCATACTAGGCTTTAGGATATTCCTCTATTTTTTATAGAGCTATGTTTTAAGCTCATAACTCATTAGATTTTACTTAAATTTTGAATTATATCTCCAATAAATTTTTTTTTTTTTTGTTAGCATATCATAATAATAATTTTTTTATTTTACAGAAAGTGCTTAATTTATCAATGCCAATAATGAGAAGAAGACGACACAAAATTATTATCCTTTCACGATAATTGTTTATTTTAAGTGAAAGTAGTTGGTTTATCAGTAGTAGCAATTATAAACTAAACGAAATCAAAGGATGGCAGAAGTGCTTCAAAGAAAAGATTAAATTGACAATTTAATCAATCAAAAAAAAGGCGGGCAGCCTAATTGAGTTGATTGGTGTAGTATATTCTTCGTGAACAACCAAACAAAAACTTACCAACTTTTCTTTTCTTTGTTTGTCCATGCCCAAAGGCAGGGGCGATTAAATCAAAGGTCTCAATTGCTTGCTTGCAGGCAGGAAGTGCTTGTCAAAGTCACATGGTTTTGCCTTTAAGAAAAGTTAAAAGGCAAGACAAAAGCCAAGTTCCAAAAGGCAAACAAGAAGCTCCCATCATAATTTATATGCACAAATCTATTCACCCAAATTAATTATTATGTAATTAAGCTTGGGGTTTTAGTTTTACATGGGTGAAGGTTTAAGATAGGTTTAGGGTTTAATACTGTGTAATGATAGTCTTTCCTTCCCCCAAACCAAAATTATACAATATGAATTTCTTCAACACTCTTCGTCTTCTATTGGCCATAAAAATTAAAAAATAAAAAAAATACCTCTCTTTTTTTTTTTTTTTTATAAAAACTGAAATAAAAATAAACTGTCTCCTTATTATGTTTACAATTTAGAGTTTATGAAATAATTATTATAACAACATTTAACCTAAAATTAGAATATAAAAATTTTGCTATTAATTAACATTAAAATAACAAAAATATTTTTCTTCAATTAAATATTATTTTCAGGGCCCTTGTAAAAAATTTGGAGGGGCAAGAGGCAACCTGTGTGGATAACAAAGCAGCGGGTCGTATTCTTCGTAGGAATCCAATCCAACCTACAAGATTCAACAACTAAACTTCTTCTTTCAAAGTTAGGTCTGTCAGTTATTGCTCTCCAAATTCATAATTTCTCAAAAGTATGCCTCGTTTTGCATATTGTCAACGTATTTAAAGCAGTTAAAGAATGATTTTTTTTTCTTCCATTTCTTTATTTCTTCGTTTTTGTCACCTTCCTTTTGATAAAATGAGGCAGTTCCATTGATGGCTTTTGCAGTTCAGAGGGCTGCTCTCAGTCTCTGTTGTGGTATACATTAGATTTTTGGTAAATTCTGCAAAATATAGGTTTTTGCGGTTTTAATGGAGTTTTTAAGAAATGGATGGTTTTGCCATAAACTGGTTGCTTCGAGTTGGGTTTATCTTGAAATTTTGTCATAGATAGTGGGTTTTTCTTTGGCCGCGGTTTGTTGCTGTTTTGATATACGAGGGTTTATTTATTTTTATTTTTTAAGGAAATGGGGTTCTGTTCATTGATGGTTGGGTTTGGTAGTACATATGTTGCTCGGTGTTGGGTAGAGTTTGGATTTCTGATATCTGTTTACAAATGGGAGTCTTTTGTCGTAGTTGTTGCTTGTGACATGGATTCTGATTAATCGTCTGAACTTCATAGACTGAGGAAGGTGGCACTGGTTTCTCTTGTTAACTTACTTTTTCGTTCTTTAATCCACTTAATTCTCTCTGGATTTGAGGGGTTTCATTCTGGAATTTGATAAATGCGACAGAATTTTAGAGGTCAATATTCTGTTCGGAGTAGACCATTGTTCGTCGGTTTTAGAAAATCGTCTATTGATGATAGTGGCAGAAAGGGAAATTTGGCTTGAGTATTGTATTTTAACTTCGTTGAATTTTCTTGGTACTGTAGTCCATTATTGATCTGATAAGTTGGAGGTTTTCCAGTTCTGAGAGTCGAAAAAAATTACTTTTTTCAATTTTGAATTCATGGAAATTGTTCCCTTGAGGTTTTTGATGTTTAGAATTGAATTAAAGGGAGACAATTCTGTTGTAGAATTTGGTTAGTTTTTATTTTCTGTAGAAGGTAGGGCGGAAATGGATTTGTGGGTTGTTGTAGGAGCTGCTGCAGCTGGATATATAGCCAAGTATTGGCAAAATATTTCAAGGGATAGAGATAGCTTATCAAAGTTGTCTTCAAAGGGCTCCAACTTTGAGAAACCTGAATTGCCGAGCTGTCCCGTCCGCAGATTGGCACGGAGGAAGAAGCTAGATAAAGTTGTTTCTAGGGATCAGAGAAAGGTTGCAGATCAGAGCTATGCAGATATGTGTGAACAAGGTGGTGGTTCAGCAGTAGAAGTGGATTCTACTAGTGAGTTTGATGGTGAAAAGCTAGGAAACCTAGGAAATTATGAGAATTGCAATTTACTTTCATTATCGAGTTTACCCTCTGGATTCTTGCCAAATGAAAACCTAAAAGGGAACGAGTGTGGAAGTGGATTAAGTGGTGATATGGGTGATCACTATTGTAATCCTTCTATAGATCAAATGTGTTCTTTTCGTGGTCCTGCAAGAAAGAAAAGCTCTCTTAGAACAAAAAATTCATATTGGCATTTTATCAAACCTCTAAATTCCCTTGAAAGTTGCCTTGTGGCACAGCTATACCAGAAACATTCCAAAATGGAAGAGTATGTGCTTAGCTCCCTTCCGTCACCGATACCACCAACTATCAGGCCATTGTTTGTAACTGATGGAAGCCAGATAATCAGCAGAGCAAGTGCTGATTTTCACAATGCAAGAATAACGAATGATGACTACAAACTGCATAAGGAAGCCTGTTTACAAAAAAATGAAAATCTTCTTGGGGTTCCACCCCTACCCAAAGTTGGCTCTCTGGAATTCCCTAAGAAGATGAAATTTAAGTCAGGAAAATGGCAGTTTGGAAGATTGAGCAGTTCCAGTAAATTTGGTGATGGATCTCTCTTTCATTCACAAGGAGGTACTGTTCTCGTATTTTTTGTGTATTTACCTTTCAGTTTCATCTCTAAATCTAATATTGGAGGCATTTATTCTTCTCTTGTTGTTTATTTATATTGACATTTTCGACGACATAATATCCCTGATATGACCAAACAGTTTGATAATCGGCCTTGTTGATTCAAAGTTTTAAGCACCATCTTCATCCATTCGTTTTTTCTGTTTCTTTACTACAAACATAGTACCTTGTCTGCAGACAAATCTAAAGATACCCTTTTCTATAAGATGTAAACAGAAAACATGTTCACTTGTTCGTTGCCATCAAAAGTATAGTTGTCTATATGGTAATGTTTCAGTTGTCATGCCCAAGAAACAGTGGTTTTGAGGGACGGGTCATAGTTTGTTAGGATGGATAATAAACTGGGGTGTAATTTTTCTAAATTGCCATAAAATTAAGAGAAGTTTTTCTAAATTTCCATAAAATTAATCTCTTTTCCTTTGTTTCTTTTACATTGGTCACCTCATGCTGCATACTGACTTGTGAAAAACTGGTCTTATGGACACTGCTTATCATGAACATGTGGCCAGTGATGTACATATTTGACAAAACCTTCATTAGCAACTACATATTTGGATCTTTCAGTGGGTTTGCTGTCCTGGACAATGCAGATCAAGTATATATTACTTACTTTCATTTATTGCACGAAATCTCTCCACCTTTTGTGATAAAATGCACGTGCTCACACTTGTACATCCTTCAGGTTCGCAAGATGGAAAAGTTCTTTTCTGTCTTGGAATTTCTATTGGTATAATATCCTCCTTTATAGCAAATAGAAGGGAAGTAGAAAAATTGAAAGACTTGTTGAATCAGACTGAGAACTTGGTCCAAGATCTACAAGAGGAACTTGAGATGAAAGATTCATTGACTGTGAAGGAGCTATCTAATGAGAATAATGGATCACTTGCTACATGTAACAATTCCATTGCTGACGGCATGCCAAATACTTTTCTTCCGGTACAAAATATGGATAACTTAGCAAAATATGATGAAAAAGAATTGTATGATAAGAAAGCAGAAGAGAGTACAGAATCTATGAGTAAAATTGAAGCAGAGCTTGAAGCCGAGCTTGAGAGGATGGGGTTAAATATGAATTCTTCTAGCTTAGAGAGAAAATTGTCTGATTTTGTTGAGGTAAGTTTTTCTGTTTATCTTAGCATTTGTTAGAAAGAATAAACTAGTTTCATGTTGAATTGCAAAAATAATGTAATAGAATTTTAGTGGCATGATGTCATAGTAGTGAGTCACAAGTCTGTCTTTGTTTGGCTTAGAGTAGGAGATGCCAACACATGCTTAAACAATACGTAATAATGCTAAGTAAGATCTCCATAATCCAGATCATGCATAAATTATTCAAAGTTGAATCAAGTAGAGCAAGACTCAATTGTGTCAATTGATTTCACATCTCAATTACAGTATAAGCAGAAATACGTTGGAAGGATGTGTTATGGTAGTATAAATTGAAACGTTAGCAGGCATGCTTGTTGATTTTAGATACTGTTAACAAGGCATGTGTCACGCCAATAGATACAGGTGTATTGCAGTTTCTTCCTTTATTATGCCATTGCTTAATCATCTTTTACAGTAGTATTAGATACTTCTTTTCTAAGTTTAAAATCTAGTAACAATGATGCTAAGATGCCAAAAAAAAGTTTGATTAATATGCAGACGATGTGTTATGACCCAACCTACCAAAACTAAACAACAAAGAAAAGAAACTAAAGTAGAAACCACTTATTGTCAATTCCATTTGAAGAACCTGTACTGTTTCATGTTTAAATTTGTTGTTGTAAGGATTTTTACTTCAATGAGATAATTTTATTGAGTAGTCTCTTTTGCAAGGACTAATACAGCTTTAAATATGCACAGCTTGACCCAGACTTTGAAGCAGTTTTTGCTCAGGGCGAATTGAGAGCCAACATGATCAATAGACAAGCTTTAGACCACCCTGAGTCCAATCAAGATGCAAGTGGAACCTCCACACACCACACTGGAAATTATGCAGTTTCACCCCAAGAGCTGAGCTTGCGTTTGCATGAAGTTATTCAATCAAGACTGGAAGAACGTGTGAAGGAGCTTGAGACAGCCCTTGAGAACAGCCAGAGAAAGGTACAACTCATTGAATCAGAGCGTAAGAGTTCTTGGAGAAAGTTCTCAAACACTGTACTGAGATATTCTTCCGATGAAGAAAGTAAAGAAGAATATAATTCCATGGCTGAACCTCTAGTTATGAATTTATCAGGGGAAGCCCTAGATGCATACAATGAGGCTTATGAAGAGTTAATGAAGATAAATGAGTCAGAAGAAGAGGATTCGCCGTCGGGGGTTTATGAAAGCAACTATAAGGTTGAATCACATCCATGTGGTCAGAATGGCGGGATAAATGGAATCTCGCCACATATTGCATGCAGCAAAGAGAAAACATCAAACCCATATTCTAGGGAGAAAACAACATCAGACGAGCAGAGCTCAAGAGTTCAAGAACAGGTAGATGTTGGTATAAGCGGAGATGAGAAGAGTGAATGTGAAGATGAGATGGAGAAGCAACTGATAAAGCAGATTGTGGAGAAAACAAAGAAAGGTTCTCCTGTAGTGCTGAATGCACAGAAGTGGTTATTTTTGATGGATGAAGATGAGCATGGGCATTGAAATTATAACTTAAAAACAAATATCAATAGGAATTTTTGAAGTGTATAGATGCATAAAATAATTGTTTCTTATTCATAACCATAGATGCAGTAGAGCTCTGAATTAATTTGTCGTGATCATTGTTTGTTGCATAAATGCTCTTTATACATTTTGGCAACGTAGAAAACCAAGTGAAAAAGCATTCTCACATAAATTTAGTAGCAATTAGCAGCTTCAATTCAATTCAATTCAATTCGTGTTACTGTGCTATTATATATATATATATATTTATATATTTAGATAATTTGTTGTGAAATTTAATTAGTGGGAATATGATTTGTTTAATTAATTGTGTTAAAAATCTAAACATAAATATAATAATTTATTAAGTAAATTGACACAACATAATTAAATATATTTAATTCGTTTAAAACGATTGACCACAGTTTAACTTGTTTCAATTTATATTAGTATAACATATCTAATTTAACGTATCTTTTAAAATAAATAAAACACTACATAATAAAAATTAAAGTTAATAATGTATATCAGAATAGGATATTAAAATAATATATATAATATATACTCGAGCACAGATTAGTCATTATCGAATAACAAACGACAAGAACTTTTCCGCAAACTCAAAATCACTAAATTAGTGGCTTCACTAAAATTGCTACCCAGTACAAAATTAGTTTGCCATTCGAGATTTTGGTGTTCATTGTTTGCTTTTGCATGGTGAACCTCTTTCAAGTTTCAACATATATACATATTCTCTTTTTTCAACAGATGACCAACAAGATCAAATATAAAATACTCCAAAATACAACCAACCACCTAAACGAAATAATTTCTTATGATTTTTCAACTGCACAAAATTTCTTAGGAAATAATACTCCAAAACACCAGAGAAAAAAGAGAGAACAAAGAATCTTAAAACTACAATTATTTTCGAATAAACTCATATTTCTCACAGGAAAAAAAAAATAATAACACGGAGCATTGTTCCCTTAGTAAAATCCAGTATAAATGACATGAACAGTTCAAAGATAAAGTGAGGCCTAAAAACTAAGACAAAAATAAACAGTCTACTAATAAAAATACTGAATGGAAACACCATTTTAACTATTTCCAACCTTTCATACTCTTTTGACAAAGTTGCCACTATCATCATCCTCGTCATCCCTGTAATTTCCATCAGATGGCCCGTCAACTGGCGCATCCATACCGCCACTTTCATCACTACCACCAAACCCAACACCTTTATTTCCATCAATGCCTCCGCCACCATCGGCAACACTGAAATCCCCACTGCTATTGCCAAAACCTTCACTATTTCCCTCAAACCCACCATCGGTACCACCAGGAACACCAAAATTCGCACTGCTACTGCCATAACCTCCACTGTTGCCACCCGATCCATCATAGCTAACATTTCCACCACCAAAATTACTGCCATAATTTCCTCCACTTCCATAACCAGAATTATTTCCTCCATAATTCCCATCAGGAGAGCCATAAGCTTTACCATAGTTGCCTCCATAATTACCTCCATAATTACCGCCATAACCTCCACCACCAGAGCTGCCACCATAGTTTCCAGGACCCCCAAAGCCTCCACCTCGAGGTCTATCATTTGCATAGTTCACCCTTACACGACGGCCATGAAGCTCCTGGAATATTAGAGCCATAAAAAGTTACTTTTTAAAAAAGCACTGGAAACCAAAATTTTCTTTTGGTTATTAAATTCAACAATACAAATCAGAAAAGATAAACACCACAAGGCACTCCATGACATCAAACAAGTCAAAGGATGTCATAACCATCAGCACTTTACATTTGTTACCCAACTTAATGTATCAATGGATATGGTTAGTTTATTTCATTTATATTTTATATGAAAACTAAGACCCATTTAATTATTTCAAGATGAACTCACAGGTAAATCTTGAAACAAAGTGCAATGAAGATTGTTTTAATCCACTAGAGACAAACAAGTGGCCACAGCATGTCAGGCAGTTAGATCAGCAATTATATATAAGAAAATCTACAGAATACTACTATTCACAAAACATATAACAATAAACAGATTTATATACTGAAAGGCAATTTTGCAGGCGGCAACAAGTGTTAATAGAGAATATGTAGACAAGCACACTAGTACTAGTAACTCTAGCAAATGGAAGTTAGGTCAGAAACAAAAAATGAAGATGGATACTACAAGTTAAACAGATAACACAATGCCACTAAATCCACTTTGAATGAGGCAGTAACAATGTATGCTGGTATCATGATACATGCTCCGTGAACAAACACATGCACTAAAAAATAAATCCAACAACACTTATGCAACCTAAGCAAACCACATAAGTTTTCACAATCACCAAGCAAAGGGGTATTTCTTGACGTACTATTGTACACCACTAAAAAAAAATGCCCATTTACATTTATTGCTGAAGTATCTGAAACTTCAGCATTACAACACTCTGTTTTAGCAATCAATTACATGCCCCCAGATGTAGATAAAGAGCCAAGAAAGTAATCTCACCTGCCCATCCAAGGCTTGGATGGCACTAGAGGCCTCCTCGGCAGAGTTGTAGGTGACAAAGCCAAATCCTCTAGATCTACCAGTGTCACGATCCACAATTACTCTTGCTGCAAGCATATCTGATTACTAAGCATCTTTCTCCAAAAATGAAAAGTTCATTACTATTATTGTCAAATAGGAGACATTTCTTCATTTAACCAAACCATATCAAAATAGAACAAACAGTTTTAATTATAATCAGTACATAAATAAATGAAGTTGGTCAAAATGATTACCTTCAGCAACGTAACCATATTTACCAAAAGCTTCTTTCAAACTTTGGTCATCAGTGGCATACGCAAGACCTGCAAAAAAATTTAGGAATTCTCAACACAAAAGACACTTTAAAAAAAAAAGTATCAAACAATTAAATATAGCCTGATGCACCTCCGACAAAAACTTTTGAAGATGACATGCATCGTATTGCTTGGTAGATGGACGGTTGGGATGCAGATAATTCACAATTGATCTGCTTGCTAGCTGTCTGCCTAAGTATACTCCCTACCTTACTAAAGAAAGCCATTATAATAACCTACAACAAAATAAAAACAAATAAATCAATAAAGCTTCAATCAATTACCTGTATAATCAGAAGAATTATGGCAAAAAAGAAAAAAGAAAAAGAAATAACAATGCATAAGTTTAATGACATTCTATAATAAAAGAAGATTATTTTCCAAAACAACTCACTTCTTCATACGATAACGAAACATTCAGTCATCATGAGCCAATTATAATCTTATTACAAACTCTAGGCAACAAAGTGTCTAAGTTAAGCACAGAAAGATGAAAAGGTTTAGACAAGTGGTCAATTCCAAGACAGTTTAAAACACCACTATCACATATACTTAGCTTGACAAAAATGAGATTAAAAAACCAACAACCACCAAAGCAACCGCATGCACATTCATACTACAAAGATATATCAATAACAAATATTTTGATAAAATACCCATTTCAATCGGCACTTCAACTAATGGAAAACAAAACATAAATAAAACCAAGAGCTGAGAAAGAAACTATAGATGTGCTTATATATAGTAATTGAAGGCAAACATTTTGAAAATTTTCCCTGAGTTTTCACAATAGTTTCACGTGAATCAAACAAAGCCCAGGGTTTACAACATCCAAATAGTTAAATTCGCTTTCCCGGCAACCAAACACGCAAATCAAGCAGAAACACTAAGATCCCAGCATAAACAGAAAATAAAAACTAATAAAGCTCAAATATTTACACACTAGATAAAAAAATTTTAAAAAAATTACAGAACTGAACCCTAAAAAAGATTTTTTTTTTTTTTTTAAATCTTCAAAAAGAAAAAGTCAATAGACCAAGAAACTAAAACAAAAACAAAAATAAATGGAAGTAAAATCATGATCAGAAGAAAATAGATTGATTTCTAGGGTTGGCTGAGCAATTTTCGAAGCATACCTGAACTGGGTTTAGTTTCTCTCTGAGCGCGAGTGCAGAACTAAAACCCTATTGATCAAAGAGGGGTTTATGTAGATGGAATGAGGGAGCGAGGGTTTGGGAGAAAAGATCTGGTCCGTTGGATGTTCGAATGGCGTAGTATTGGCCGTTGGATGCAAGACGTGGCGGTGATGTTAGAGATATATGTAGTGAAACTAATCTGGCATGTGTGAGTTTGAAAAATAATATTAACGTATTTTTTTATATTTACTCAAACGTACGCTTTCCGGATAAAAATAGAATTGTTTGTTAATTACTTGTTAAACTAAAAAATTTAAAATTAATTTTTTTTTTCATTTCATCGTGAGAAAAAATAAAATTTATTGAAAAAAAATAAAATTCATCAAAAAAACACAATGAAAAAATTATCATATCTTGATAAATTTTATATAAAAAAATTAAGTATAAATTTTACTTTTATAAATGAGATTGAGAAAAAAAGAGAATTAAAAGGTGATGGTAGAAATTATTCAAATAATGTATTAAAGTCCAAAAATTAAGAAGAAAATTTCAAAAATAATCTTATTTTATCTTTATTTTACAATTTTGACAAACTCTAATTCAATCTTACTAATTTTATGTAGTTTAAAAATTTTTATCTTCGTGATCAATTAAATCATAAACTCCCCAGTATTCGCATTGTAGTGTTTGTGTGTTCTTCAAAGTTCAAACTAGCATACAGTAGTATTGTCTTCTATTAATTTTTAATTTTTTAATTTTTTAAAATTACATATGTTTTTATTTTTTAAAACTTTATAATTTTATTATAGTAAATTTTATTGTAAATAAAATAAATTTCATCATTTATTGCTTATTATGTATTTTTTAAAAATAAAGAAATTAGTTATTAATAAACAAATTAAAAAATAAAAAAATTTAAAATTTTTTAAAAATTAAAATTTTAAAAATACACTAAAAAAAATGTTTTTCATTGCGCTTGTGTCAAGCGCCTGAGCAAAAGACAAAAAATTATCTTTTAGTGTATTTTTTTATTATTTTTAAGTTTAAAATTTTACTGTAGTAAAATTTGTTTATTTTTATATTCAAATTGTTTGTTTCTCATAGCAAAGGTTGGCCTGCACGAGTGCAGGGCGTGGGCAACGCAAGCGCAACTAAAGCTCGTGCCTTGCCCTCCCAAACGAGTGCAGAAAAGAACGAATGAATAATGAACATAGTGAGAAGGATTAGTTAAATCAAACATTTTTTTTAATTTTTTTTAATTAAATGAGATTGGATTAGAGGCATACAATGGTTTCGGTTCCACCTAAAATAGTTAAGAATCGAATCGAAAAAATCAATTTCGAACTAAAATCAATTATTTTAAGGTAGGTTCTAGTTTCAAAAAATTAAAAATCGAATTTTTTAAGGTAGATTCTAGTTCTAAAAATTGTAGAAATGAAATCGAATCAAATAATTGGTTCGATTTAAAAATAATTTTTTTTTAAATTAAATGAATTAAACTTCATCTCATATTCAAATACAAGTTCTTAATAATTGAACTGCATATATAGAGTTACACAATTTATTAAAGAAAGTACTCTTTATCCGTTGAGTTATATAAAAAAAATTAATAAATGTATTTATAATATTTAATTTAATTTATCATGTTGTTTGTATAATAAATTAATAAATCGTGATGTGTATATATTTATTTTAAAATTATCAAATAAATTAACAATTATAATAAATAAATATATGCATGGTATAATATAATTAGATATATAATTGTACCATTATAAAAAAAAATTAAATTCTTTTTTTAGTGATGTGTAATATTAATTTAAGTAATAATACAATATTTTTTTTCAAGAATTTGTTGTATATTAATTCTCTTTAAAATGAAATATACATAATAATTAATAAGTGGTGAAATTAATTTTATTTACAATGAAATTTACTAAATAATTAAGTTATTTATTTTTGTAAAAATACATAATAAATAATAAGTGATTAAATTATTTTTTAATTTTTTTAAATTTACAAATTTACTTAAATTTTATTATAATAAAATTAATTACATCACTTATTATTTTTTTTATGTATATTTATAAAATAAATAATTTATTTATTATATAAATTTAAATAAATAAAAAATTAAAAAATACAAAAGGACAAAAAAAATGGCATAAGGCACGAGCCTCTCGAGCCAAGGACATGAGTGCTTGGGCGCTTGGGATGAGCGGTAGGTCCAACAGCCTGAGCGCATTAAAAGATATACATTTTTAATCTTTAAGTATATTTTTTAATTTTAAAAATTTTTAAATATCTTTATTTTTAATTTTTTTTATTAATATCCTCCTTAACTAATTTTTTTATATATACAATTAATAATAAAATTAATTTTATTTACAATAAAATTTATTATAATAAAATTATAAATTAAAAAAAATAAAAAAAGTCTATAATTTTAAAAAAAATTAAAAAATTTAAAATATATAAAAAGATAAAAATACTATAGTGATAGTACTATAGACTTTATAGAGTTTATAGAGTTTAGGTGATTACGGAAGTAAATTTATTTAAATTAAATAAAATTGATTCTTTTTGATAAGATTGAATTAAAATTAGTTAAAATTAAAAATTGAGGTAAATTAAAGTTATTTTCGAAATATTCCCAGAACTGGGCCATTTTCGTTA
Organism: Cedrela odorata; assembly: GCA_035584115.1. Lineage (NCBI taxonomy): Eukaryota > Viridiplantae > Streptophyta > Magnoliopsida > Sapindales > Meliaceae > Cedrela > Cedrela odorata. The sequence continues at coordinate 16,297,239 of JAXCLQ010000011.1, read as the reverse complement.
AAAACCCCGAATAGCAACACTTTTCACCATCAAGATTTAGAGGTAGTCAAGCAAAAGAACGGTGGATACCGTTCAATCCCCCATCATCAAATCTCAAAAACTCCTCCGAGATTCAAACTCGATCCAAAATCCAAGCACTCAAATGGCTCAAAATCAGAGACCAGCAAGCGTTCTTGATACATTAGGCGAAGAAATCGTCAGAATAATAACACCAGTTTCAATCTGCATGCTATTGGTGGTCATTCTGGTCTCCATTCTGAGTTCAGACCCCTCGTCGTCGTCATCTGTGACCAGTATAGCTACAATTGCGTACAGTGAGAGTAGCTCAGATTCTTCTTGGGACAAATTCTTAGGTGCCCTTTTGAACTCTCTTGTTTTTGTTGCTGTTGTCACTGTCGTCACCTTCATTTTGGTGCTGCTTTTTTATCTTAGATGCACCAAGTTCTTGAAACTCTACATGGGGTTTTCTGCTTTCGTTGTGTTGGGGTTTATGGGTGGTGAAATTGCCTTGTTTTTGACAGAGAAATTTAGTTTCCCTGTTGATTGTGTTACATTTTTAGTGCTTTTGTATAACTTTACTGTTGTGGGTGTGTTTGCCGTGTTCATTACCAAAATGCCAATTTTTTTGACACAAGCGTATTTGGTTGTGATTGGAATGTTGGTTGCTTATTGGTTTACTCTTTTACCTGAATGGACTACTTGGTTGTTGTTGGTTGCCATGGCATTGTACGATCTTGCTGCTGTTTTATTGCCTGTTGGTCCACTAAGGCTACTGGTAGAACTTGCAATATCAAGGGATGAAGATATCCCTGCACTTGTTTACGAGGCTCGGCCAGTAACACATCATGATTCTGGTCTAAGGGATGGTGCTGTTCGAAGGAGGTTATGGAGAGAAAGGAGAAATGTTGATGGTGATTTGGCCAACAATATCAATTCTAATTCAATTTTGAGTGGTAACTTGCATTCAAACTTGAATACTAGTAATACAGTTTTAGCAGTTTGTAGTGACACAAGATTGGCTAGAGCTGAAGAGGCGCGGGTTGTGGAAGGGGATGCTGAGCTCTCTGCACCCTTAATTAATCAAAGAATGAATGATCATCTGCACAGACAAGAAGAAGATGCTACAAGTGAAAGTTTGTTGCTAGAGGGTATTGGGTTGGGCTCAACTGGTGCTATCAAGCTGGGGCTTGGGGACTTTATCTTTTACAGTGTCTTGGTTGGTAAGGCGGCAATGTATGATTTTATGACAGTGTATGCTTGTTACCTTGCCATTATAGCTGGTCTGGGTATTACGCTGATGCTGTTGGCCTTTTTTCGGAAAGCTTTACCTGCTCTCCCAGTGTCAGTTATGCTAGGTGTATTATTTTATATCTTCACCCGGCTCTTACTTGAAGTTTTTGTTGTGCAATGTTCTGTGAACCTTATAATGTTTTAGAAATATAATTTATGTTTTCGAAGATTTGAGACATGATCACAGACATTATGGTGTATGATTTCATCTTCTGTTGTTGTCAATTATATATATATATATATATTGCAACTATTAATTGTTTATTTGATTCTGTTTTCTGTTTAAAGTTGGTGTGATATATTATACAAATGAGAACCTTTCTTATCACTCATGAAACTTTTTTGCGTGAGCTTATGAATCTATCACTCACGAGGGTCTGTGTACTTTCATAGTGGTTCTAGGAAACAGGTTATTTTTAGAAAAATAAAATAATATAAAATTCATCTAGGAAAGTTCAATGTTTATCTTCACAAGCTTTGAAAGCAGGAAACTCTGGAAGAGGCAGTCTAAAGCAGAGATAGGGAGGAGGAGGATTAAGAGAGGCCTTAATGCAGATATGAATTTTGGGGGCTGAAGAATTTGATTTCTACAACAGGAAAACTTTTTTTTTTTTTTTTTTTTTGGTGAAGTTTCAACTTCAAGGGTATGTTTTTTGTACCAACTGTTTTTGTTAGTATTACGTAAGCTTCATATCACTGCAGTTAAGAAAGCAAATATTTAACCCTCATGATTATTGCTACCATACATCTTAGGAGCCATGGCAAACTGAATTTAATTTTTGCATTCAAACTTAATATGTGTGAATTTAGGTGAGCTAGCCTTTGTGATATCATGAGGTACTTCATACTCCTGTCCTCAACTATTTTAAGTATAATTTCATTGCAGATGAATGTTGCCTCTATACTTCTTTTATCAAGAGCTTGAATACAGGTCACTATCATGCATGTAGTGAGTATACTACTTTGAGAAATATTAATAGCTTCAAACCCCAAGAGGTTGGCTGAGTGGTAAAAGACTATTGAATTCAATTAAGAGGGCCTTGCGTTCAAACCCCTTTAGGGCTACCTACCTAGGATACGGGTTTCGTGACTACCAAGGTTGTAGGATCCAGTTAGTAGTCTCCAGTTTAAAGCTCATTGAACTAAAAAGGTTGAAGGATACGAGTTTCCTGACTACCAAGGTTGTAGGGTCCAAACGTCCAGACAGTAGACTGCAATTTAGAACTTAATGGATATAGAAAGTTTGGGGGATTTTTGGGTATTAAAAAAATATTAATCACTTCCACTGCAGGAGAGATTTTTGGCTAACTTTGGAGAAGAATTTCCAACCAAAGCTTAGCAACTTGGAAAAAGTTTACGAAAAAAAATGTATGTATGTCCTCTTCTTTGTTTCTCCAGCCATTAAAACTAATTTGTCTACTTCGTTCTCTCTCTCCCGAAGATTTTGTAAGTTTTTTGGCATGTAATTTGAGAGTCGTGATACTTCTGGTCTGTTCAAGAGGGCACTGATAGATACCCTACTAAAGTTCCAAGTCCCATGCACATGACATAAAGTTGATGTCGGCAGCCATAAAGCATCATCACAATTGGTATAAATCAAATTTATATTTCATTCTAATTTATTACAGAAATTATGTCATTAGATGTAGGCCATTGCATTAGAGATCATCACATTGACATGTCCTAGTTGATAACATCTAAGAGGAGGGTGAATTGGTTTTTTGAAAAATTTAATATTTAATGAGATGCAAATATGAATACACTGCAATAAATAAGAGAGTAGAAAGAGAAATATTGCAAACAAAGTGGTTTGGCAAGTATGGCCTATGTCCACTTTTTTAGTTTTAGCTCTATATCAAAGTTTGACTATCTTTTTGTTTATACGAGTCAAGTAAAATTCAATATAACATTTTTTGTACAATAAAGGGCAATCTTACGCTTTCTTTCAACAGGTGGTAGAAACCCAATACAATCTTCTTTTTCACCTGGCAAAGATAAACTAAACAAGAATTAAAAATAAATTTTTTGTTTAAACTCTCTCACAGGAGCAGATAACACAGTAAGCTCACACAATTAATTTTCTCTCACATAGTAAATACAAAATAAATGCAGTAGAGAGAGAAAGCTATTTTTTATGTTAAAGATGAAAAATGTTCACTTGTTCTTCTTCTTATATGAAAATCTTCTATTTAAACTGATTTAATTGTGAAAACGTTGGTGTCTAACGATTTTTTTAGCGCAATTAATGTTCGCAATAAATACGGCGGGAGTTATCGTTACGCTTGAAATCGTCGATATGTATCGATCTCTTTGGACTAAGTATCAATCTGTTCATGTAAGATTTGAATCTAGGTTTTTCTTCAGCCCTGAGTATCAATTATTTTGCCTTCATGTATCGATCTAGATGAGTTCGTAAATAATTTTAAAGTCTCTTACTTGCAATGTATCGATCTTATCTATGAAGGTGTCAATATGGTTTAACTTGTAAATATTTTCGGACTCTTTGATTTGCAACATATCGATCTCTTTTATGAAGGTATCGATCTAGTTTAGCTTGTAAATATTTTTGAACTCTCTGATTTGCAACGTATCGATCTCTTCTATAAAAGTATGTATCTAGTTTAGCTTGTAAATATTTTTGAACTCTCTGACTTGTAAAGTATCGATCTCTTCTATGAGAGTATTAATCTGATTCAGTTTGTAAATATTTTTCGAATTCTCTGACTTGCAAAGTATTGATCTACTCTTCATATGTATCGAATTAGGTGAATTGGTAATTTCTTCTTAAGTCTCGAACTGGACATATGTTAATCTTGTGAACTCTGAATATCGATCCGCATTTTCTGAGTATCAATCCATTTTGTGAATGTATCGATCCTTTAACTCTATGTATTGATATTGTTAGACACACAGTTTTTACAAAATATTGTTTAGTTTGTTCATAAATTCATTTATATACAATTTTCTTAATACTTAATGTATTCAAGGATATGTTCGTATTATTCACAAATTAGTCAAATTGACATAACAACAAATTTATTTATTATCGAAAACACAAAATCTTTAGACATGATATTGTCAATCACCGATCAAAGCTTCTATCATATAATATGATATCATCATGACATAAACATAGTGCATTGTATATCGAAACATATGGCCGTCAAATGTAAATTTCCCAACCTGCTTATGGATATTGTACACTATACCTTGTCTGTCTCAATGTTGATTTTGTCTTCCTTTGTTCAATCATGGAAACAAATAACCTCTAAGTCAATTGCTTCGTCTGTGTTGAAGGTTCATTGCTCCTTATCACCTCTTTTGTTGTTTATTAAGACTTCGTTTGGGACTGATGCGCCTTGAAAGTACAACAGCTAAAGTTTTTGGTAAACACCAATTTTATTGAAGACCACTCACATTTTTATTTATACCAAATATCTAGTAATTTTATTTCACAGCAGTTGTAACTTTAAAACCAAAATACTTCAATCCTAAACAAAGCCAAAAAGTGCAACACAACTTAATAGACCAGTAAATAGCGCACAAATACTTTCAATCAATAAGTTATTAAGTTTCACACAAAGAAATTAATAGATAACTAAATACAGGGGTTATAGTTCATTGAATAAGTTAACATTAAGTTGATGAATTCACAAACACAGAAAAAAAAGACAAATGATACAAGAAAGAAAGAATGAATGGGCATTTAATTTCAAGCTAAGAAAAACAAGAGCAAAGACCATATATCTGCCTACAGCTAAGTTTTGCTTGAAACATTCTGATAGAAAGTATAACATAATTACAATTACATTTACATCTATGCCTGTCATGGAAACAAAAGCATAAATGCAATAAAAAGAAGGAAATGAGAAATTAATAGGTGAAACTCAGAAATTGAAGCATCATCTTCTTTGGGAATTGTGTAAAGATCTCTGAAATCCTTCGAAAAGATCCAGGAGCAATTTTTCCAGATCATCCACACTGTACTTGATGTGCTTGTCATTGATATGGTTCCTCGCAATAAAAGTATGATATCCATGGATGACTTTAAGTGATGTCGAAATTCGCACATCTTCTTTCAGTTGAGGATCTGGAATAGGCCACTGCGATTGAATTTTATTTACCTCCTCAAAAGCATTAGTGAAATCTTTGCACCTTTCTTTACAAGTCGCCTTCAAGGCAAAACTTGAAGCCAGTCTATTATCCCTGAAAAAAGAAAGGACTGAACACCATGTGGCTCTCTGATAACTCGTTGCATGTTGCTGAAATTTCCTGATATGCTTGTGGATCCATTCATCTCTGAAGAAAAGCCTGAGGTCAGAACTCCTGATTTTTTGCACCATGTAATGGATGTTATTCATTAAAAAGATATGTTGCAATGAATCCTCCTTGTATAATCTGGATTTGTTAACAAGATTGCATTCTAATGCAGATGTGATTGACTGAAGGTGACAAGCCAATGAAAAAAAGTAATTGAAGATATGTCTTGCTCAATCTGCGATTCAACATCTGAATTTGTATACTTGATATCTGGGTCCTCAAGAAGCAAATTCAGGGTATTCTCATATATGGTAAGGGTCTTAATGTAGTTCATGACATACCTTGTGAGTGGGTGAATTCCACCACGAGGGAGGGGTTTTGTTGATGTGTCTGAAACAATGGCATTCTGAAGTTGTGAAAATCTCTGCCTTGCAAACTCACCCAATCTTCTTAGAAGCTCATGAAACTCAATTCTAATATAAGAACCAGCCTCTTCAGAGAGTAAACTATCTATATCAATGCGAAGATCATCCAGAACCTCATACATGTCCAACAAGCGAAACAACTTTTCTGGCTGAACCGACCCCATTGCTATGGCTTCTCCGAAATTCAAGAGGCAATGAAATAATGCCTTAGATATCTCAACAAAGCAAAAGGAGCTAAAAGTTCCAAATCCTCCTAAGATCTTATTGCATAACTGTTTCTCGCTAGCACAATAGACATGAATCATGATCTTCATAGCTGTTGGTTATATGCCCTAGATCCAATAAGAACAAATATATAATTGTACAATATTATATTGATTAATAAAATTAGCAATTTATTTATAAGTTTTGTCTATGTTAACTACTTATATATAAAGTCCTTAGAATGACAATTAGAGGAATTAATTTAAGTTTAATTTATGAGATCCTGTCATTCTTAAATATTCTAGATCGTAGGATTATCGACACTAGGACATTGATAAATCCAGATTAGATCGGCATGTGTTATGTCTACTTCCTTTAAGAAGAAAAGTAGCTGATCTTATAAGCTACTAGTGAAGGTGTTCATTTAGTCTAATATATGGATGCTTGTTAGAGAACAAGTTCATCGAACTGACCCGCTAGAGAAACCCATATAGAGTATTATCCACATGTCTATGGGATTTCTCTAAGTTACGATAGTATGACTGATCCTTAAACTTAAAATCTTTATGGTATCTTGTTTGTGGATCATATATACTTGGACATTACACCTCCGTTGTCCATAGTGAGATTGCGCATAGGATAATGATTGGGTAATATGAGAAGCACGCGAAGGTTGTAAGAGATCAATAAAGGATTCGCCGCTCTAGACAACATAGAGTCGATATCCCAAGGGGCGCTATTTTGACATAAGTGATAATATAAGTCCATGACCATGGCTAGTTCTGAAAGGAGTTTCAAAAATTCTAAAATTATATTATCAACTTTAGTCGAAAGTTTCAATAACTATGATTTAATAGAGTAGACATATTCCATACTCTAGAATCTTTGGTAGGATATGTACGAGGTGAAAAGATTGTATCATATGGTAATCGTATACAAACTAGGTTTCACAAATTTAGTATTCTTTCTCAATTAGGGGTTATGATGCATTGCTAAATGTCACTTATGATCTATGGAGTTTAGTTTCTTAATTAAGGAGTTAATTGAGGATAAATTAATTAAATTAATTTATCTAGACTTCAGAAGTTTATAATTAATTCCATTGCCAACATAAGAAAGAACCTAATGGTTACACATTAAAAAGTATTGAGAAATTAAGGTTAAATTATATAGATAAATGATTAAGAACTTAATAGTTAAGTTCATAATCTTTAAGGGTTTATTTAATAGTTTTAGAAACTATTTGGAGTTAAATTATAATTATACAAAGTGTTTATATTTAATTATAAGTTTCCTAATTTGATTAAGATGATATTATTTAATTAATTAGATTAATTAAATAATATTTAATTTTAAAATTGATTAAGATAATATTATTTAATTAATTAGATTAATTAAATAATATTTAAATTTTAAAATAAATTACTAATAAGATTAAGAATCTATTTAATAACTTTTTAAATAATATTTAAAAGGTCAAAATATGAAACTTATATAAACTCTTGTTTTAGCCATAAAACGTATGTGAATGCGAAGAGATAATTTTCTTCAAGAGTTGAGAGAAAATTGTTTTAGCAAAAAACTCTTAACTTTATCTCTTTTCAAGAATTAACATTCATGAAAAAACACATTATATAATTAAGATTTAAAAAAATTTTAAAACCCTAATTTTTTACTTTGTGTGGATTACTATTAGAGGCCACACATTTGGGTGGCTAATCTAAAAAATGGTGTTTGTATAGTTTCCGTATTTAAGCCATAACTTTTGATTCAGATCTCGAATTAATACGATTCAAGTAGATCTGGAAAGAAGATTCGAAAATCTACAACTTTATATTTCACGAAGAAATCCAAATTCAAACATTTTGAAGGTCGAAACAGCAATCAAGGTTGCAGATCTGTAGAAAATCCGAGGAAGTCTTAATCTATCCCCATTGGTGGTGAAGTTTTAAGGTATGATTTTAATCCTCTATTTTATATTTAATTGATATTACAAAGTATGTTAAATAACATGATCTTGGCATGAGAATTAATAAACATTAATTAATATGATTAATTAAATTAATTTTTAAATTTCCACCGCATATAGTATGCTTAATTCCTAACAGTGGTATCAGAACCTCTATTATTTACATGCTTTTAATATTAATTATTTATTTATTATGTTTTAATTTGAGATTAATTAGAGAATTGAGTGTTATAGAATGTATAATTGATGCATAAAATTATTATTTATTAATAATTTGGTAATAATAATAAATTCTTTATTATTAGAAATTAATAATTAATTAGATTAATTATTTATGTTATCCTCATGTATTTAATATTTTAAAATTATATTTTAAATAAATTGGAACACTCAATATCCTAGATCTAATAAAATTAAAATTTAATTATGAAACACTTCCCTAATAAAATTAGGAATATGTCTCCTAATTAAATTAAATAAATTAAATTTTAATAAGATTAGGATAAGAGCATCCTAATGAAATTAAAATATAATAATTTTTTATTTGGTTAAAAATCTATAATTTTAATAAGACTAGGATACAACATGAATTCAAAACATAAATATATCCAATAAAATTGGATAAAAATTAAAATTAAAAAAATTAAAATTCTAATAAGATTAGAATTACATTAATTCAAAAATAAATATATCCAATAAGATTGGATAAAGATTAAAATTCTAATAAGATTAGAATTACATAAATTCAAAAATAAATATATCCAATAAGATTGGATAAAGATTAAAATTATAATAAGATTATAATTACATGAATTCAAATGATAAACATATCCAATAAGATTGGATAAAGATTAAAATTAAAAAAATTAAAATTCTAATAAGATTAGAATTACATGAATACAAAAGATAAATATATTCAATAAGATTGGATAAAGATTAAAATAATAAAATATTATAAATATTTTAATGTAATGAATTTAAAATACATAAGATGTATTAAGAAACCTAATAAACTTATAATTTAGTTGCTTGTTTGATTGAGGCATGTCTAGATTGGTTTTGTTAAAAAGGTGATAAGAACATAAGGAGTTTGGTTTTTAAGTGAGACCTCTGTGACTCCACCACTCTCTTGGGAACCTAATTAGTGCATTCTTTCATTCAAAATACTTTATTCTAAAGTTTAAAACAAATTAAAAACTAAATTCCCTCTGAATAATTTAAGTCTATATCATTGCCTTCCATTATTATAATCCAAACCTGAGTTCTTTTTCATTCTTTGTTTACTTGGCCCTCGTCAAGATCAAAGTTTTACATCGAATATGTTTAGATT
>JAXCLQ010000011.1:16267028-16287661 GCA_035584115.1 Cedrela odorata | reverse complement strand
TATGTGTTAATTGTGTGGTTAAATTGAAGCAAATTCGAAATTTAGTCAAATTAAGCTTAGAAACCCAATTCACCCCCTCTCTTGGGTTGCATATTAGTATTTCAATATATATATATATATACAATTATGTTATACATGCAATGACTCAAAATGTGAATTCATGAGAAGTGATGGAAACTAAATACATAGTAGAATGTGTCATGAGAAACTTTGGTTGAGATACCTTATTGGTGCAATACACCACGAGTTTGAAGTTAATCAATGTGTAGTGAACGCCATATAGATGTTCACTACACATTGATTAAATTCAAACTCGTGGTGCATTGCACCAATAAGGTATCTCAACCAAAGTTTATCATGACACATTCTACTATGTATTTAGTTTCTATCACTTCTCACGAATTCATATTTTGAATCCGAATGCTCAAGTTATAACCGATTTTCACCACACTATTCCTTGTAGTTGACTATGAACCAACAGACAGGGTAGCTCGGTTCTAACAAAAATTTGTATAGTCTTGCTCAATGTTTTGACCTAAATTTTGACTATGTCATGATCCTATGTGTCTAGTTTCCATAATATTTCACGATTTGTCAATCCGAGGTCTAAAACTCATGCAATCTCTATTTTACTAGACTTTGAGCAGAAATTACTACGACCGACACTCATGTGTTTCACTCACACTCTTACTCGTTCGCCACTCCGTTCACGTGTACTACCCCATACACGTCTTATAACACTCTTATATTATAATCTTACCCACTCAAATCATTCACCACATGAATACACAACTACGACGCACTAGTGTCGCAAGTTCATGTTCCAATTTTTTGGCGACACAACACACACACCCTTAATGCTCTTTAAACACATTGGTTTCACTTTGTATAACCATTTTCCACAACAACAATCTTCTCCCAAACAGAAATGCTGTCACAATTCATTTCATTCATATTTAACCATTTTGGTAACATCAATTTATACACAACACTAGCTAAACATTTCTAAAATCAACAATTCACCATTTCACACAGGGTACCTTACCTTAGCTTGCTAGAATGGCCTTTCCCCTTCTATTCTAGATTTCTTCGCCTCAATCTAAACTTTTTTCTTCCCTTCCTCACTTGTTACCAACTAGCTTTACCCAATTCTTTTGAATTTTTGCCACAATTTCACATTAAATTAGCCAATTTCCTACATATATGGCTTAGTAGCTCTCAGTTTGCTTCAATTCAGCTTTATTTGGCCATCATCACCACATTTTCCCTTAGCTTTTGCTTCAATTCTGCCCATCATTCACTTAATTACTTCGGTCAATAAGCTCATTTTTCACCTTGAATCAATTTACCCACAAATTTACTTCTAATCAGTAACAATTCATCACACATGCAAGATCTGTTTGTATGCTCTTGGTTTGCTCTCTAACTTTCTCTCCCAATTCAGTTTTTGGCTAAAGAATGGTTTATATGAATTAAACAATGCAATGAAAGGATATAATATATATAGTCACGGGTTATGTTTAGGTATATTTACATATACGGTACAATGCATAGTTTTCATTTTATTTTGCTTTAATTTAAGGTGTTTGAATTACATATACATGTATGTACAAAAAATAAATATTAGCATGTATTTATATGTATATATACATATGGCATTAAGCTCTTCACATTTATTTTTACCCGTTTTATGTTTGACATTTTTACTCACTTGTTTTAGTACTACACAATGTCCTTTTAAATACATATTAATTTATTTTCCTACCATTTGTAGTACTATAAAGATGTCTCATATATTATAAACTTGTTTCAATCTTTAATATAAACTTTTAAATTTTTATTTTAATTTATGGCATTTCATTTTAGCACCTACACTTGTATTTTATGTATTATTGTTATACAAAAAAATGCAGTCATGACAACAGTATTTTACGCTACAGTGTACATACTACAGTATTTTATCTTTTAATGCATTCTAAAACTCTAAACCATAAAACTACAGTACCCATACATCAGTGTTTTGTATATTTTAATTTTTTTATTTTAATTTTTTTATTTTTTAAATTTACATAATAAATAATAATTTATAAAATTAAATTTATTTACTATAATTAAATTTACATAAAAATGTAAATTTTAAAAAATTAAAAAAATATTGTAATCAATTATTATTTATTATATAAAAATAAAAAAATATTTTAAAAAATCTAAAAATAAAGAATTCAAAAGTACAATAAAAGACCAAAAATAATTTTAAAAAATAAAAATTAATAGCATAACTTTTTATTCATTGTCTATTTTTATAAAAATAATTAACTTAATTATTTAGTTAATGAAGAAAAATCAAAATAAAAAATTAATAAAATAAATAAATTAGTTAATCATAAACAAATTTTAAAAATTAAAAAAATATATACAACTGCAACAAAATTTAAATGTTTTTAAAAAAATTTAATTAAAAATAAAAAGTTATTTGTAATTTAAAAATTGTGATTTTTTTAATTTTATTTACATTTACAAAATTAGTAAAAATAAATAAATAAATTGGCCCATGCTCAGTAGTTGGACCCGAGCACAGTTTTTTAATTTTTTTTATTTCAATTTATTTTTATTATAAGTTAAAAAAATTAAAAAAGTGAACAACAATTAATTTCATATTCTACTTTATATTATGTATTTTTTAAAAAAAATAAAAACATAATTATTTAGTTAATAAAGAAAATTAAAAAATGATAAAAAAAAATTTAACTATAAATAAAATTAAAGAATTTAAAAGAATATAAAATATAAAAATTTTAAAAAATAAAAAATTTAATTTCATCATTTATTATTTATTACATATATTTAAAAAAAAGTTAAAAAAATATTGATTATATAAATTTTAATAAATAAAGAATTAAAATTTTCAAAAAAAAAAAAAAACCAGTGGCATTGTAACTACAGTTTCTTTGTATTAAATTTTTCCTTTTTCAATTTTTTTCTTTTTTAGTTTTTTATTCTTTATTTAATAAATTTATAATAAATAATTTGTTTGTTTTTTTAAATATACTCAATAAATAATAAATATTAAAATTAATTTTTTTATTTTTTAAATTTCTAAATTTTAGGTAATTTTTTATTTTTTTAATATAAAAAATAAAAAATATTTTTTTTATTTTTTATTGAAATAATTTTTTTAAAATAACAATTATTTTTTTTATTTTTTTCCAAATAATAAAGTTAATTGTTTTTATATTTGTGAAGTTTTTAATATTTTTCTAAATTTAAAAATAAAGAAATTTTAAAAAATTTTAAAATTTTAATTGTTTATTTTTTTACAAATAAAGAAATTTAAAATAAATTTAAAATGTTAAATATTAATGCGGGCCCCATTTTCAGTCAAGACCGAGCACAAGCCTGTGCTCAGGTCTGGACCTGAGCTCGGGCCCCACTATCAGCTAACACTAAGCAATGACGTTAATGTACTAAATGATAAAATATTTTTATCTTTTATTGAATTTTTAAAATTTTAATTTTTTTAAGTTTAAAATTATATTAAATAAAGGATTCAAAATTTTAAAAAATTGTAAAGAATAAAAAAATTAATAAATATAATTCTATAAATTTTATTAAATGAAAAAATTCAAACATATATTAAAAAATAAAATGAAAAAGAAAACAATATTTAAAAACAAAAAAAGTTACAGTAATTTTTCTTTTTCAATTTTTTATTTGAAAAAATATTTAAAAAATTAATTTCATCACTTATTATTTATTACACATATTTAAAAAATAAATAAATATATTTTTATTATATAAATTTTATTAAATATAAAATTGAAAATTTGAAAAAAGAAAAACCAAAAAAAAATTGGAAAAGAAAATTATTGTAGTTATAGTACTATTCTTGAGTCAACTGCCCAACCTTGAGTCAACTGCCCAACCATGGGAAACTGTACTATAGCTACAATTATTTCTCTTTTCCAATTTTTCATTTATAAAATATTAAAAGTAAAGAAATATTAAAAAAATTAAAATTTTAATTATTTTTTTTTTACATATAAAAAAATTTTAAAATAAATTTAATATTTTAAGTAACTTTTTTTATTTTTTTAATAAGAAAAAATAAAATTTTATTTTTATTAATTTTTTTATTTTTTAAATTTATATAGTAAATAATTTCTTGATTTATTAAAAAATAAAGAATTTAAAAAATTAAAATAATTAAAATTTTTAAAAAATTCGCTAAAAAACAAAAATATTTTATCTTTTAGTATGATGACATCATTACTGATAGCGAGTCCCGCACTCACTTCACTTTTTATATTTATTTTTTAATATATTTATTTTTGTAAATTAAAAATATTAAAAACATTATAATTATAAAAATAATTAACTTTATTATTTAGAAAAAATAAAAATATATTTATTATTTTTTAAAAAAATTATTTCAATAAAAAATTATTTTTTATTTTTTACATTAAAAATAAAAAAAAATGGCATAAAATTTTTATATTTAAATTTTAAAAATAAAAATATTAATTTCATCCCTTATTATTTATTACATATATTTAAAAAATAAAAAAATTATTTATTATATAAATTTTATTAAATAAAAATTAAAAAAATTAAAAAAAGGATAAAATACATATGCACAAACTTTTGAACCTGAGTATTGATGCACTGTAGTTATAGTATACCTGTAACTATTTTTGTCTTTCCAATTTTTCTTTTTTTTCATTAATTTATAATTTGAAATTTTTCTTTGCTAATTTTTATTTTTTTATTAACTAAATAATTAAATTTTTTTATAAAAAATACATAATATAAAATACAGTATAAAATTAATTATTTTTTGTTAATTTTTTATTTTTTACTTTTTTATTTTTTTAATTTATTTAATTTTTATATGGACCCGAGCATGGTGGATTTTTTTCTTTTTTTTATTTTTCTAATTTTGTAAATATAAAAAAAATTAAAACATCAAAATTATTACAATAAATAATCTTTTATTTAAACTTATTTCGTTAATTTTTTTATTTTTTTATTAACTAAATAATTAAGTTGTTTGTTTTTATAAAAATTTATAATAAATAATAAGTTATACAATTAATTTTTATTGTTTAAAATTTTTTTGGTATTTTCTTACACTTTTAAATTCTTTATTTTTTAATTTTTAAAATTTTATTTTATTTTTTAAATTTTATATAATAAATAATAATTGATAAAAATAATTTTTTTATTTTTTAAATTTTATATTTTTATGTAAATTTAATTATAGTAAATTTATTGTAAATAAATTTAATTTTATAAATTATTATTTATTATGTAAATAAAAAAAGAAAGAAATTAAATTTTAAAAATTTAAAATATACAAGTATAAGATACTGGTATATGAGTACTGTAATTTTAAAGTTTAAAGATTTTGAAGTTTAGAGTTTATATAATTATATACTGTAATATATATATTATAGCTCGTAAATTGTAATGAAAATATTATAACGTAAGTTAATTATGAAAATAAAATAGACTAAATTATTTAAGATTGAAACATTTAATAAGGTTGAATTTAAATTGTTTAAAACCATAGATTTAAAAGGATAATTTTCGAAATTTACCCTAGGAATCCAAGCCAACCCACATGATTCAACAACAAAATTTCTTTCAAAGTTAGGTTTATCAGTTATTGCTCCAAGTTCATAGACTCTCAAAACTCTCGTTTTGCATATTGTCAACGAATTTAAAGCAGTTAAAGAACAAATTTTTTCTTCTTATTCCATTTCTTTATTTCTTCGTTTTTGTCAACTTCCTTTTGATAAAATGAGGCAGTTCCATTGATGGGTTTTGCATTTCAGAGGCTGCTCTCAGTCTCAGTTGGGATAGCTTAGATTTTTTTGTAACTTCCGCAATAGTGGGTTTTTGTAGTTTTAACGGAGTTTTTAAGAAATGGGTTTTTGTCCGTAAACAGGTTGCTTTGAGTTGGGTTTAGCTTGAAATTTTGACATAGAAAGTGGGTTTTTCCTTGGCCGGGGTTCGTTGCTGTTTATGATATATGAGGGGTTTTTCTTTTAAGGAATGAGGTTCTGTTCATTGATGGGTTTCGTTGCACATAGGTTGCTTTGTATTGGTAGAGTTTGGATTTCTGATATCTGTTTACAAATGGGAGTCTTTTGTTGTAGCTGTTGCTTGTGACATTGGTTCTGATTAATCTTCTGAACTTTATAGACAGAGGAAGTTGGCACTGGTTTCTTTTGTTTCACTTACTTTTTCATTCTTTACTTCGCTTAATTCTCTCTGGATTTGAGGGGTTTCTTTCTGGTATTGATAAATGCGAAAGAGTTTTAGACGCCAATATTCTGTTTAGAGTTGAACATTGCTTGTCAGTTTCAGAAAATTGTCTTATGATGATAGAGGCAGAAAGAAAATTTTGGTTTTGAGGGAATGGTCAAAGTTTGTTAAGATGGATAATAAAATTTGTTGTAATTTTTCTAATAAAATTTGTTGTAATTTTTCTAAACTGCCATAGAATTAATCTCTTTTCCTTTGTTTCTTTTACATTTGTCGGCTCATACTGCTTACTGATTATTGAAAAACTGGTCTTATAGACATTGCTTATCATGTACATGTAGCCTGTGATGTATATATTTGACAAAACCTTCATTAGCAACGACATATTTGGACCTTTCAGTGGGTTTGTTGTCCTGCACAATGCAGATCAAATATATATCACTTCTTTCATTTATTACATGAAAGCTCTCCTCTTCTTGTGATAAAATTCATGTGCTACATTCTTCGGGTTCGCAAGATGGAAAAGTTCTCTTCTGTCTTGAAATTTCTATTGGTATAATATCCTCCTTTAGCAAATAGAAGGGAAGTCAAAAAAATTGAAAGACTTGGTGAAGCAGAGAGAGAACATGGTCCAAGATCTAAAAGAGGAACTTGAGATGAAAGATTCATTGACTGTGAAGGAGCTATCTAATGAGAATAATGAATTACTTGGTACATGTAACAATTCCATTGGTGACGGCATGCCAAATTCTTTTCATCCGGTACAAAATATGGATAACTTAGCAAAACATGATGATCAAGAATTGTATGATAAGAAAGCAGAAGAAAGTACAGAATCTATGAGTAAAATTGAAGCAGAGTTTGAAGCTGAGCTTCAGAGGATGGGATTATATATTAATTCTTCTAGCTTGGAGAGAAGATTGTCTGATTTTGTTGAGGTAAGTTTTTCTGTTTATCTTAGCATTTGTTAGAGAGAATAAACTAGTTTTATGATTTGCAAAAATTATGTAATAAAATTTTAGTGGCATGATGTCATTGTAGTGAGTCACAATTCTTTGTATGGATTAGAGTACGACATGCTAACACGTACTTAAACAATACGCAACAATGCTAAGATCGATCTCCATAATCCAGATCATGCAAAATTATTCAAAGTTGAATCAAGCAGAGCATGACTCAGTTGTGTCGTTGATTTCACATCTCGATTACAGCGTAAGCAGAAATAGGTTGGAAGGATGTGTTACGGTAGTTTAAGTTGGAAGCGTTAGCAGGCATGCTTTTTGTCGATTATGGGGACTGTCAACAATGCATATCACGCCAATAGATACAGGTGCATTGCTGTTTCTTCCTTAAATATGCATTGCTTAATCATCTTTTACAATAGTATTAGATACTTTTTTTTCTAAGTCTCAAATCTTGTACAATGATGCCAAAATGTCAAAGAAATTTAAATTAATATGCTGATGCCGTGTAATGACCAAACCTAGCAAAACTAAACATCAGGGAAAAGAAACTTCTTATTGTTAGTTCCATTTGAAGAAACTGTACTATTTCCTGCTTTGTTGTCATAAAGATTTTATTGGTTGACATAATTTTGTTGTGTAGTTTATTTTAGAAGGCCTACTAGAGCTTGAAATATGAAAGGTTTTTTTTGATAAAATAATCTATTTCTTGCACCCAAACTTATTTATGGTCTAATGAAAAACTAAAATTTTATCTTAGCAAAAAAATTAATCTTTTAACCAAAGTACCCCTCGTCGTAATATTTGGTCAAAAATATTTACCAAATATTGAGAATTTCGACATGTAACTAAGAATATCTATCAAACGTCGAAAATTTCGATCTTTAACTAATAATTTTTATCAAACGTCAAAATTGTCGATGTTTGGTAAAAATACTTGACCAAACGTCGAGAATTCTATATTATAATACAAAATTTTGAGAATTTATTCATGTCGATATCGTTAACCATATAATTAAGAATAAATGTTACTATTGATGCAGTAAAAATCCTCCTTTAGATTCTGTACACCAGCAATGATCTTCTTCTTCCTTTGATTTTTTATAACCTTACAACCATAATGAAACCTCAGGGGTAAAAGTCGGTTATCCGGTAAAAACCTTTAAATTAGGTTTTTACTTGTAAATATTTTTGGGAGAGAGAACTAAAGAAGAAAGATAATGTATGTATACTTTAGGGTATTTTTTTTAATCATGCATATCTAGTAGCCATTAGCCTCCTTTTATAAGCATGAGTTTCTCAAACTTAGTAAAATTCTATAAAATCTAGAAATAATAATCCCAATTGTATTTAAATTCCAAGAATCACGGAAATTTCATTTTATAAGTATCGGCTTTCTGGAATTTATGAGATCTTGAGCCTTTCTTGCAGAGTATGTCTACTAAACTAAGGATTATTATTATAGAATAATTCGAAGAGAATTTATGAAGGAAACGAATCCTTCATAGACACGTAACTGTAGTGAGGTCTCAGGAGTCCTTGTTTGAGACTTTTTTATCTATCTGAGATGAGTTCAAGTGTTGCATGTCTGAAACATTTATAAGTTATGGCTGAGACCTTTAAAAGCTGTGGTTGAGACCTTCACGAGTTGGTCTTGGAATGAAGTTCTAACCCGAGGTCTTTGATATGACCTTGAGAGGTCTCGGCTCTTACAACTTCTGAGGTCATTGTTATTCCCTAGATAGTTCCTCTTAAATCGGGGCCTCGGGATAATCCTCTATTCTTATTGGTAAACTTTTAATGCTAACTCAGAATTCACAAATCTTCATCCATGCGACAACTTTCAATTGGCTCGCTGGATAATATCTTTCTGGGTCCCAAAGAAACCAATGTAGAACCCTCTTGATGTGCTAAGACAGTTGACAAAGGGTAAAAAGGCTACGAGGGCTTCTCAGGCCCTTAAGGTTGAGACTACGCCTTTGGCCCTTAGGGACATAGCTAGGACACTTGCCCTCCGAGACATTGCTATCATCAACCCCTACTAAAGAAGCTGGGGCCCGAGGTGACCTGCCACCTCCTCTTACTCGAGGGGAAATGCAAGAGGAATGTTATTATGGTAGATGAAGATGATGGGCCGAGGCAAAAAGAAAAGGACGCTGGCTTAAAAAAATGGTGGTAACATTGTCACGTCTCATTTTCTCCCAAAGGATCTTCCTGAAAATGAAAGGAATTTCTTCTCCCACTTTCTTCCCTATACCAACCATCAGGTGGAGGAGATCCCGTCTGCTTACTCAGACGCCCTAGTGGCTACTATGCCTTGGGGAATTTTGGACTACCTGCTGAGATGGCTGAACTGAGTAAGTTGACCCTCATTCTGCTTTTCAAGGAATGAAATATTATTAGTCTTTTCTAACACCTTGTTATTTGCATAATCTACTCATATGTAATATGCCGTTGTGGTCCACTGAGACGCTATTAATGTTATCTTTACGGGTTCAGCGGTTATAGAGACTACCTAGTTGGAGTAAAAGGCTGAGGAAACGGAGAGGAACTTAGCCATGGAGTAAACTCAGCATGAGGCTAAAAATGAGAAGTGGGCTCGAGAGATGGAGGAGTTTCAAGTTAGAGTGGCTACTGTTGAATCTTCTCAGGCGAAGTACAGTAGGAGAATGAGCACCCTTGAATATGATCTGAATGAGTCCAAGGAAGAGTGTCAGAGGCTTCGCCAAGGCTGAGAAGAAGAGGTTTGTGTTCGTGTGAGACGTTCCAATGTCGATATCTAGACTTGAATCTGATTTAGCTATATGAGACTTTGTGACATATACATCCACCCTTTGGTGAAAACTCTTTAGATAACATCTGCTCTGAGGAAGTCCCCTCTCCATAATTTCGAGATTCCTCATGCTCCTCTTGCTAACTAGACTGACACCCCAATTAATCCACCAATCCCCTTAGTCGATTCGAGAAGATTGAATTGTGTGGTCTTTTTTGTTGCTTTGCCTCACCTCTCTTTCATTATTCATACTTAACACTTTACATGATTTATAGAACTCAACTGTTGTTAGAGAATGCTCTAAAAGACTTGGCCTGACCTGAACTGAACTGAGAGTATGAAATTTGTGCCACTAAAATCAGTCTTCTGGTCTTCTCTTCTTGGAGATGGTATTTTTAAGCAGGACCCATACTAACCACTGATATATCTTAACTTCCAAGCTTTAATGGATTTTATATATTATTATCCTGACTGTAATTTTTTCACCTACAGTCATCTGGGAACCATTCCGCTTTTGTATGTCCTAAGGTCATGCTCAAAGCTTATTCAAGTTATGGACCATATTATTCCAGAGATAGATGATAGATAGACATATGACTAAGTCACCCATTCTAGCCTTTAGATAATATTTACCACGAGATGTGTAAGAAATAAGTGTCTAGGAACCAAGTCACTCATACTTGGATTTTTTTTATAATATTACCCTAAGACGGTTTAAGAAGTAGACTTCTGAGAACTATTTTACCTATATTCAGGCTTTGAGAGGATATTACCCCGAGATGTTTGAGAATATAATCACCCAAAAACCTTTTCGCTCTTGTACGTCTTGAGGTCGTGCTCAGGGCTTATTCGAGCTAAGGATACTATTACCTCGAGATAAATGATAATCTAATATCTAGGAACCACATTACTCATATTTGGGCTTCGGAAGCAGATTATCACGAGACGTTTTGAGATATAATCATCATAAACCTCTTTACTCTTGTACGTCCTGAAGTCGTGCTCAGGGCTTATTCGAGCTAAAGATACTATTACCTCAAGATAAATGATAAGCTAACGTTTAGAAACCATGTCATCCATTCTTGAGTTTCGAGAGAAAATTACCCCGAGACGTTTTGAGATATAATCATCCGAGAACCTTTTTTACTCTTGTATGTCTTGAGGTCATACTCAAAGATTATTCGAGTTAAGGATATTATTACCTCGGGATAAATGATAAGCTAACGTCTAAGAACCGCATCACCCATATTTTAGCTTCGGAAGAAGATTACCCAAAGACGTTTTGAGATAGTCACCCGAGAACCTTTTTCACTCTTGTATGTGTTGAGATCATACTCAAGGTTTATTCGAGTTGAGAATAATATTACCTCGGAGTGAATAAAAGATAGGTCTCGGGAACCATACCACCCAAATTTGAGTTTTTAGATAATATTACCTCGAAGGGAATAAGAGAAAAACCTCAGGAACCAAACAACCCATATTCAAGTTTATGGATAATATTACACCGATGTGAATAATAGATAGGTCTCGGGAACTATACCACCCAAATTCAGATTTTTAGATAATATTATTTTGAGATAAATAAGAGAAAGGCGTTAGCAACCATACCACCTAAATTCTAGTTTTTTTAGATAATATTGCCCTGAGGTGAATAAGAGATAGGCCTCGGGAACTATGCTACTCAATTTTGGATTTTTGAATAATATTACCCCAAGATGTATGATTCTTTTTCCTTTCTCCACAGCAGTATACCTCTTCCTGGTGATATTTCGTCAGAGATTAGTTTCATAATCCTTGGTATATAGGACATTTGGAATGTTGCTTTCCACGGCCTTTATTAGTATAGGCTTGAAACTCTTTTTATATATATATATATATTTATTTATTTATTATTAATTAGTCGCTTAATCAACTATGTAGTTTTTGTGACTCCTAGGTTGGAAGGATTTTGATGCAGAGCCTCAAAATTGTGGTTTGCACTCTCCAAAAATAGCAATCGGTTATTATCGTTTTGGTTAACTGCCACTATCTCCTCAATGGGATTGTCATGGTAATTTATCCTTGTCATTACTTGGTTTCTTGTTATATAAGTTCGTGTGGTTATCATGAATTATTATTATTATTATTTCTAACTTTTTGTTCAATTTCCTATAAACAATGTCAAATGTTAATGCAGCAAAAATCTTCTTTTTGATTCTGTACACCAGCAACGATCTTCTTCTTCCTTTGACATTTTTCAATCCTGCAACCACAACGAAACTTCAAGGATAAAAGCCGGTTGTTCGAGCAAAAACCCTCCAATGCTTAAGTCAGGATTTTACTTATAAATATTTTTAGGAAAAAAAACTGAAAAAGAAAGATAATGTATGTATACTCTAGGGTAGTTTTTCATCATGCTTACCTAGTAGCCATTAGCTTCTTTTTATAGGCGTGAGTCTCTCAAACTTAGTAGAATTCTATAAAATCTGGAAATAATAATCATAATCGTATTTAGATTCCAAAAATTACGGGAATTCTATTTTGTAAACATCGACTTTTCAGAATTTGTGGGATCTTGAGTCCTTCTTGCAGAGTATGTTTACTGAGCTAAGGATTCTTATTATCAAATAATTAAAAAAAAATTTGAGAAAGAAACAAACCATTCATAGATACGTAACTGTAGTGAGGTATCAAGAGTCCTTGTTTGAGACTTTTTTATCCATCTTAGATGAGTTCAGGTGTTGTACATCTGAGAACTTTCTAAACTGTGGCTAAAACCTTTATAAACTGTGGTTGAGACCTTCACAAAGTGGTCTTGGAATGAAGTTCTTACCCGAGGTTTTTAATATGACCTTAAGAGATCTTGACTCTTACTACTCCTGAAGTCATTGTTATTCCCTAGATAGTTCCTCTTAGATTGGGTCAAATATCGAAATATTTCTCTATTCTTAATGGAATTTTGTTCTGGGCTTATGTCTCATTAGGCTTAACTTAAGCATTGAATTACATCTCCAACAGTTACATTCCAAAATAAAAAATCATTTATATATTTTATTATAATGTGCTCACAAATAACTCAAGTATCTTACAATTTTGTTACACAATTTGAATATTTATATAATTAAAAATATATTTACATTAGTGTTACTTGTTTTTAATAAATTAACATTGTGAAAGATCTCACACGTAAGTAACTTGTAATTTGTTATAAACAAGTAACTATAATATAAGTATATTATCAATTGTTTAAATATTTAAATTGGGTAAACAAATTATAACATAATTTGTTCATTTGTGTGCACATTAAAAAACACATATGATCAATTTTTTGCTTTAAAATATAATATCAATGTAACAATTATTTTTAATTGTGTGGTTAACATTATTGACATAAAAAAATCTTAAAACTTTCAAGTTTATAATATAAAATTCTCGATCTTTGATAAATATTATTACCTAAATGTCGAAAATCTCAATTTTTAGTTAAATATTTTTATCAAACATAGAGAATTTTGACGTTTAATAAAAATATTTGTTAAAATGTCGAGATTCTTTACATTTTATAATTATTACTAGTCAAACTTCAAAATTTTCAACGTTTAATAGATTTTATTGTTCAAACATTGTAAGAATGAGTATTTTAGTCTAAAAATTAATTTTTTAGTAAAATTATTTCTTTTTTTCTTGATCCATAAATAAATTTGGGCCGGACTATTTTATAAAAAAAAAACCCAAATATGAAATTTGGGCCGGACTATTTTTTAAAAAGACCCCAAATATGAACAGCTTGACCCAGACTTTGAAGAAGCAGTTTTTGCTCATGGCGAATTGAGAGCCAATATGATCAATAGACAAGCTGTTGATCACCCTGAGTCTAATCAAGATGCAAGTGGAACCTCCACACACCACTCTGGAAATTATGCAGTTTCACCCCAAGAGCTGACCTTGCGTTTGCATGAAGTTATTCAATCAAGACTGGAAGAAGGTGTGAAGGAGCTTGAGACAATCCTTGAGAGCAGACAAAGAAAGGTACAACTCATTGAATCAGAGAGTAAGAGTTCTCGGAGAAAGTTCTCGAACACTGTACTGAGATATTCTTCTGACGAAGAAAATGAAGAAGAATGTAATTCCGTGGCTGAACCTCTAGATATGAATATCAGGGAAAGCCCTAGATGCATACAATGAAGCTATGAAGAGTTACTGAAGATAAATGAAGCAGAAGAAGACTCGCCATTGGGGATTTATGAAAATAACCATAAGGTTGGTTCACATCCATGGGGACAGAATGGTGAGATAAATGGATTCTCGCCACGCGATAAAAAGAAAATATCAAACACATTATATTCTAGAGAGAGAACAACATCAGACGATCAGAGCTGGAGTATAAACGGAGATGAGAATAGTGATTGTGAAGATGAAATGGAAACAACTGATAAAGCAGATTGTGGAGAAAACAAAGAAAGGTTCTGCTGTAGTGCTGAATGCACAGAAATGGTTGTTTGTGATGGATGAGTACGAGCATGAGCATTGAAATTAAACTATAAAGGAAAAACAAACCAATATCAATAGGAATTTTTGAAGTGTATCGATACATAAGATAATTGTCTCTTATTCATAATTATGGATGATATTTTTTGTATATAATCTATTGACAGGAATTTGTTATAAATTTGTTATAAAATGTGAGTTAATATGAAATGACATAATTATTAAATAAGTAAC
Organism: Cedrela odorata; assembly: GCA_035584115.1. NCBI lineage: Eukaryota > Viridiplantae > Streptophyta > Magnoliopsida > Sapindales > Meliaceae > Cedrela > Cedrela odorata. The sequence continues at coordinate 16,272,958 of JAXCLQ010000011.1, read as the reverse complement.
ATGACATAATACGATTAATAATTGTATCAAATACGAGTCTATTATTTTTAACAAGTAAATTTATTTATAACACGATTAATTATTTAATAAATAATATAAAATTAATTAATTTATGATTTAATAAATTTATTTTATATTTTTTAAAAAAAATAATTATACTTTTTACAATTTAAAATGTATTTAATTATATTTAAAATAAAATTAATTAGTAAATAGTACTGTAAATATTATATAAATATATTATAATATACAAAAATATATATTTAATAAATTAAAAAAATTAATTCTTAATACAATTATTAAATAAGTTGGATTTAGGTTATTTATATTTTACATAACATGAATACAAAGAATTTATGTTTACTTTTATTTAATATTATATAAATACAATACGACACAAAAATTTAAATTACCACCTAACTATGATTTTTTAATTTGACTTGTCTAACCATTGTTGCATAAATGCTCTTCATTTATTTTGGCAACATAGAACAAGTGAAAGAGCTTTCTCATTGTCGATTTTAGAAAATATATTGTAAAAATTTAAATATAAATATAACTTATTTATTAATTATATAACACAATTATGACCCCATATATTGACAATTAATATATAAATCATTTTTATCTTTGATTGAACATAATTAAATGCATTTGACTAATTTAGAAGGATTGAACACAATTAGATATTATTAATTTAATTCAATTTAATATAACTACTAGTTTGAATAAATTATTTTATTTTACTTTACTTTAAAATAAATATAACACTGTTTGATAAAAATAAAAATTAATGTAAATTAATTATGCATAAAATATTTAAATAATATATATAAATGGATCACAAAAGCGTTAACATAACACAAATTAGTTAATTATTAGCTAATTAACTGAGTTAGAAAAATTTAAATACAAATATAATAATATAATTATTTTATTAAATAAATAATACAAAATTTCCAACAACTCAAAATCACTAAATTGGTGTCTCAGACTAAAATTTATAAGATTTATAACATGTACAATATCAAAGTGTGTGTTTGTTTGTGTGTGTTTATTCTTTAATATAAAATATGAATAAAAATAAATTGTACAATAAATAAACTTTAAAAATGATATAAATTTATATCTAATGGACGACGAATGCATGCCAAACCTCACTTGCCATCATATATAGCTTCCGAGAAGAAACACTAAGCAAATTTACTGTATAACAATCAACAAACGACCAACGACAACAAAAACATAATATACCCAAAATACAACCACCTAGGTCCTAAATGAGATAATTTATGCTCTTTCAACTGCATAAATTGGTTTCCAACATCAGATAAGAGAGAACAAAGTTTCTTAAAACTACAATTATTTTCGAATAAACTCGTGTTTCTCACACAGGTAACAAAGAAAAAAAAAACACAAAAGCATTGTTTACTTCAGTAAAATCCATCATAAATGACTTGAACCGTTCAAAGATAAATGTGAGGACTAAAAACTAAGACAACAAAACAGTCTACTAATAAATTCGGGATGGAAACACCATTAACTTTTTCCAACTTTTCATGCTCTTTTGGCAAAGTTGCCACTATCATCATCGTCGTCATCCCTGTAATTCCCATCAGATGCTCCATCAATTGGTGCATCCATACTGCCACTTTCATCGCTACCAAATTGGTTGCCACTGCCAAACCCAACCCCAGACTTTCCATCAAACCCACCATCAGTGCCTCCGCCACCACCAGCAACACTGAAATCCCCACTGCTACTGCCAAAACCTCCATCATTTCCACCTGAAAAGTTTCCAAACCCAGTATTACTCTCGTACCCACCATCGGTACCACCAGCAACACCGAAATTTGCACTGCTACTGCCATAACCTCCACTGTTTCCACCTGATCCATCATAGCTGACATTTCCGCCACCAAAATTACTGCTGTAATTTCCTCCATTTCCATAACCTGAATTATTTCCTCCATAATTCCCACCTGGAGAGCCATAAGCATTACCATAGTTGCCTCCATAATTACTGCCATAACCTCCACCACCAGAGTTACCGCCATAGTTTCCAGCACCTCCAAAGCCACCACCACGAGGTCTATCATTTGCATAGTTCACCTTTACACGACGGCCATGAAGCTCCTGGAATATTAGAGGTTTAAAAAGTTAATTTTGAAAAAAGCACTGGAAACCAAAATTTTCTTTTAGTTATTAAATTCAACCATGCAAATCAGAAAAGATAAACACTACTAAGCATGCCATGACATCAAAAAAGTCAAAGGGTGTCATAACCATCAGCACTTTACATTTGTTACCAAACTTAATATATCAATGGACATGGTTAGTTTGTATCATTTACATTTTATATGAAAACTAAGACCCAATTCATTATTTCAAAATAAACTCACATGTATATCTTGGAACAAAGTGATATTGAAGATTGTTTTAATCCACTAGTAAATTGGTTGGGCAAACAAGTGGCCATAGGACATCATGCAGTTATATCAGCAATTATATGTTAAAAAAGTTGTTGAATAAGACTGCACACAAAACATAACAATAAACAGATTCATATACTGTAAGGTGTTTTTGCTAGCAGCAACGAGTGTTAATAGAGGGGTAGGTAGAAAAGCACACTAGTACTAGTAGCTCCAGCAAATGGCAGTTACATCAGCAACAAAAAATGAAGATGGATGCGAAATACTACAATTAACAAAACACACAACAGCAAACAAATTCAACCATATGTCATTTACAGAACCTATTTAAAAGCTCTGCAGAGTGCTCCCCAGTTCCTAAGACTGCAAATTCTTACGTGGAATTAGAAAACTTCTGCTTTGATCCAAATAACACAATACTTAATTCAAAATCCAAACAACTCAAAAATGGCATTGAACTTATGAGAATAATAATATTGACAATTTCAATAGACAACACGTGCCACTAATCCAATTATAATTAGGCAGTAACAACATATGCTGGTAGCATAATACATGCTCTGTAAAGAAACACATGCACTAAAAAATAAATTGAACATTTATGCACCTTAAGCAAACCACACAAATTTTCACAATCACCAAGAAAATGGGTATTTCTTGTCATACTATTGTACACCAGTATTTTAAAAAAAAAAAAATTGCCCCATTACATTTATCGCTGAAGTATCTGAAACTTTGTCATTCCAACACTCTATATTAGCAATCAATTACATGCCCCAGATGTAGATAAAGCACAAGAAAGTAATCTCACCTGCCCATCCAGGGCTTGGATGGCACTAGAGGCCTCCTCGGCAGAACTGTAAGTGACAAAGCCAAATCCTCTAGATCTACCAGTGTCACGATCCACAATTACTCTTGCTGCAAAATATTTGGTTAATAATCATCTTTCTCCAAAAATGAAAAGCTCATATTGTCAAATTGGAGACGTTTATTCATTCCACCAAAACCATAATCAAAATAGAATAAACAGTTTTAATTATAACCACTAAATACGTAAACGAAGTTGGCCAATTGATTACCTTCAGCGACATAACCATATTTATCGAAAGCTTCTTTCAGACTTTGGTCATCAGTGGCATATGCAAGACCTGCAATAAAAAGTTAGGAAGTCTTGACACAAGCCACTAAAAAAGGAAAAAAAATAAAAAATAAGTATCACAAAATTAGAAAGTGCTTGATGCACCTCCGACAAAAACTTTTGAAGATGACATGCACCGTATTGCTTGGTAGATGGATGGTCGGGATGCAGATAATTCACCACTGATCTGCTTGCTAGCAGTCTGCCTAATTATACTCCCTACCTTACTAAAGAAAGCCATTATAATAACCTAAAACAAAATAATAATAAAAATTAATAAAGCTAAAATCAATTACTTGTATAAACAAAAGAATTATGATGAACAAAAAAATTAAAAATAAAAAAAATACAGAAGGTTAATTACATGCTATCGTAACAGAAAATTATTTTCCAAAAGAACTCACTTCTTCATATGAAAACGAAACATTCAGTCATCATGAACCAATCACAATCTTTTTAGAAACTCTAAGCAACAAAGTGTCCATGTCACAGAGATGAAAAGGTTTATACAAGTGCTTAATTCAAAAACAATTTAAAACACCACTACCACATATGCTTAGCTTGTAAAAATGATATTAAAAAACCAACAACCACCAAAGCCAGCACATTCATATTACAAAGACTATATCAATTACAAAAGTACTTTGATGAAACACCCATTTCAATTGCCAGTTCAACTAATGCAAAACAAAAAAATACAGAGAACCAAGAGCATAGAGAAAACTAAAGATGCCCTTGAATAGTTCTTGAAAGCAAACATTTAGAAAAACTTCTTAGGGTTTCCATCAATTATATCACGTTAATCAAACCAAGCCCAGGATTTGCAACATACAAATAGTTATATTCGTTTTCCGACACTTTCCCGGCAACAAAACACGAAAATCAAGCACAAACACTAACATCCCAACGTAAAAGAAAAAAAAACTAATAAAGCTCGAATATTTACACACTAGATTAAAAAAAAATTACAATACCGAACCCTAAGAAAGAATCAAAAGAATTTCTTTAAGAAGAAAAAAAAAAGTAAATAGACTGACAAACGAAAAAGAAAAAGAAAACGAAAACAAAAATAAATGGAAGCAAAATCGTTATCAGAAGAGAATCGATTGATTTCTATAGTTGGCTGAGAAAGTTTCAAAGAATACCTGAACTGGGTTTTAGTTTCTCTGCGTGCGAGTGCGAGTTCGAGACCAAAACCCTATTAATCAAAACGGGGTTTATGTAGATGAAAGTAGGGAGGAGGCTTTGTATTAGGGTGGGAGAAAAGATCTGGTCCGTTAGATTTTCGAGTGGCGTAGTTTTGGCCGTTGGATGGTAGACATGGCGGTGAGGTTAGAGATATTTGTTGCGGAATATATTTTGTTAATTTTTGAAATTTATTTATTTAATTGTTTTCTACCTTTTCTTATTTATAATTTTCAATTTTAAATAATAGTAAAATGTAAGAACCATTATAATTTTCGTTAATTGAGTACTATAATTATGGGCCATTCATAATTTTAGCCTAAGTTTATTTTTTTTCATAATTTTGGCCGATTATGTTAAATTTGAAGGAAATTATCCTTAAACACTCTTTTCAGTGTTTGAAAATAGAAGAGAAATAGGAGAAAGAAGAGAAACAAAAAATTGGGGTCAAATAAATTGATCCAATATCATTTGTCCTTGAATCTAAACTCTTAATTTTAACAAATTGATAGAGACAACATTATTACGATAAGTTTGTAAAAAGTTTAATTAAATTCTTAATTTTTGTATTAATGTTTTTGTTGACAATTCTCTCTTGTTATTAGAGAAATGTGATGATAGTAAATTAGTGTAGATACATTATTTATGTGAAAATGCATGAAAAACATATTAAAAATGTAGATCTGTCTACAAATTTGGTAAATTTGAAAATTTTCTGAGATTGAAAATGAATTATAGTCTCTCTCAATGAATTGGTAGATTATTTCAACGATTTAGAAATTATTGAGAGAATGTAATGTAATTTAATTATCCCCAGAAGTATTTTATCAAGGGAATAAGAAATTGAACTACATTCTCTCAATAATTTTTAAATCATCTAGGGATTTTAAAATTAGACTACATTCTTTCAACAATTTATAAAATAATGAGGAAATATAGTTCAATTTCTTATTCTTTTGATGAAATACGTCAAGGGGCTATTAAATGTAAGAATCCTCGATATTTTAGACAGGATCAAATTTTGAACAATTTTTTAATTAAAAGTTTGATCATGTTTTTACTTTTGATATAAAGCAAATGTGATGGTTTGTATTAGAATGATAATTTTGATTTGTAATTGATTATGTATTTTAATTTTAATTTCCATTTGTAATAGACTATGTATTTAGATTTGT
>JAXCLQ010000011.1:16239170-16266928 GCA_035584115.1 Cedrela odorata | reverse complement strand
ATTTTAATGTTAATTTCTATTTGTAATAGACTATGTATATAGATTTGTATTTTAGTGCTTGTCTCCATTTGTGATAGACTATGTATTTGGATTTGTATTTTAACTTTAATTTTCATTTTCATTTTCATTTGTAATAGACTATGTATTTAGATTTGTATTTTAATGTTAATTTCTATTTGTAATAGACTATGTATATAGATTTGTATTTTAGTGCTTGTCTCCATTTGTGATAGGTTATGTATTTGGATTTGTATTTTAATGTTAACTTTCATTTGTTATAGACTATGTATTTTGTGGTAGGACCTTGATTTTATTTTTATTGGTATTAATTGAATGTGGCAGGATCTTGACAAGTAAAATTCCGTGTCCATAATTCAATCATGCATTAAAAGTAAATACATAATTAATATTTAAGTAAATTTTCATATCCATGATTGAACATTCAAGTAAATACATAATTAACATGCAAGTAAAATTTCAAATTATTAACTCATTCATGCATTTAAGTAAATACATACTTAACATGTATATAAAATTCTAAATACCTAATTTAAATTCACATTTTAAAAACATGTCTCCTAATTAAATTGTGTATTTAAATAAAGTCCAAATACCGATTTCAAGACCACAATTAAACAAAATCTTTCACTTGAATATCAAAATTCTTTTAGATATTTAATTTAAATCAATTTATATATGTCGCGTTCTGAACCTAAAGTTACCCGTGATAATTACCACAAACCTTCATGATACATTATTTTCATTCAGAGTATATCAAAAAAGCCTATAAAGTTATCTTTTTTTTTTCTTTTTTTTTTGTATATCATTAAAATCTAATTAAATTGTGTATTTAAATAAAGTCCAAATACCGATTTCAAGACCACAATTAAACAAAATCTTTCACTTGAATATCAAAATTCTTTTAGATATTTAATTTAAATCAATTTATATATGTCGCGTTCTGAACCTAAAGTTACCCGTGATAATTACCACAAACCTTCATGATACATTATTTTCATTCAGAGTATATCAAAAAAGCCTATAAAGTTATCTTTTTTTTTTCTTTTTTTTTGTATATCATTAAAATCTGAAAACAATTATAACTTAATTATTTCTATTCATGGGATTATTATCAAAGTATTGATCATTCATGATCAATTCATCCACAACATATACTAAATAAATAATATATATCGTTATCATGGAAATTATTCATAGTCGGGTTTAAACATAAATAAGTAATTACATAAAATGTTTAATTTCGATTGAGTAGAACAAACATAAATGCTACATAAATATTTAATTTATAAATACTTTACAAAATATTTAACAAATTTATCTAGTGGAACAATACGATTGTGAGTCAGAAAACCTATCCAGAGCGCTCAAGGATCTCGAAGGCTACAACTAGCCCAATTAACAATAATGTGCTTAACCTAAAAACTATAAGGATGAGGGGTTAGTATATATGGCTATACTCAGTGAGTAAATAAATATAGACATATATATATACATGCATACGCATTTTCATAATCTAGATATTATGATTTATTTAAATAATGTAATCAAAAGTGTGTATATATATATATATATATTCATTTAAATCACATCATCATAAAACATTTCGTTTAATTTGCAAACAGTTTTAAATAATCAACTAGGTTGGTCATCAAATTTGACACGTTATCTTGATCGAGAATAAAATCGTAACCATTAGTAAGCATTTTATGCATAAACCGTATGCAATAAAGTTTTCTCAAATATAAAATTATTTTATCATATTTTATAAAATCATTCATTTCCTTTAAAAACATGCATTTTTAAAATAAGTCTGCTTTAATGATGTTGGTCCCGAGTAGTCGTTTGGTGACAGGATCGACTGTCCTCGTAATTCGTCAAATCTAAGATAGCTCTATCAAACTGCCAGAACTTTCCATAGGGTATCTATAACAGCATATACATGTACAACACACAGTGAGCTTACCATAACATTTTCCCCTTATATCTGCTCCATTACGGCTTCACTCACTTATGCGGCCTCTCAAAGGTCTGTTTATAGGCTACTTTCCTATATATACAGTAAATAAACAAGTCTATTGGTTATATAACAATATCAGGCCCATTGGCCACATCACTAATTTACGTACATAACAAAATCATTTTCAAAGTAATAATTATAAAGCATATAAATAAATTTGGCTTCCTTGACCATATCATTTTCAAACAATGATTATCAATTGTATAAATTAAATTCAGTCTCCCCGATCATTTCAGTATGTATATTAAATATATTTCAACAGCAGACCAATTTTGTAAACCATCTCAATATCATGCAATTTATATAAATCAGTTTCATTTCAAATTTCGTTTTAATCGTAAAACAACTTGTTTCATATACAAGCATACATATTTGTATAACATACATATATTTACATATTCATGTATGTATAGGTTTACTCACAACAAGAGAAGGGTAACCACTCCTACTAAGGTTCCTTGTGTCCACTCAGTCTTTGTCTCAGGTTTTCAGAATCTAATACCACACATGCATAAAATTATGACTTTTACGATTCCAAATAATTATATATATGCATTAAATACAATGCTTGTGAATAATATGGTTAAAATCTCTTAGTTGACACAACTTATTTATTGAGGCTTAACTAACGGAGATCATTTATTCAATTTGCAAAAAATGAAATCTCATGGTCAACTTATTTCAAATTCACATTTTCAAGTCAAACTTCACATATTGTAGACATAATAAATTCTACACTCAAGTTAATAGCCAATTACATATCTAACCATCATATCAACTCAATAAACTCAAATAATTACGTGTATATATTCATCACAAACTCTAATTAACACCAATTAACAATAAATCTATCGATCCTTATGCAAAATCAATAAAAATCTCACGTGAATAGTAAATTCTTAAATTCCATTCTGCTAGTCGACTGTTTCTAACATCCGATCGACTGATTTCGCATTTTTGTTGGTCCGAAACCTTTTACACTTAGTTGACCTACTCCAAAAACTCGAAAATTTTATGTTGAGACCTATTATTCCATAGAACCATTCTGTTTAACCTATATATGTTAAATCTCCATTACTTAATACTCGTTATACTCATATCATAAACTGACTTAAGTCACCTAAGCGTCGTTAATGTGTTAACTAATCATAAACAATGCATGTTTGAAAATGAAAGTCATTACAATTACTATTTTATCCTCATGTTCGAAAAACATAGTTTACAACATAAGTATTTCCATAATTTAAATACAAATTAATGTACACGATTTAATTAAATTTTAGTACATAGTCAGTTACAATTTGAAAAAAAAATCAAAATACATATTTAATTTATTTAATTACACATGAAAATTTTATTTTAGTCTAATTCAGATGCAACGACACTAGATTCTTATAAGTTTGTCGATTATGACCATATTGATGGCAACGATAACACTTTCTCTTTCGCAGATGATCTTCTTTATGTCATGCATCGACCTGATTCTAAATACTAAATAGATGGTAGTAAAACTGATGAGCGCAATTTATTGGGAACCTCATAATCTAATTAATGGTCAACAAGATGGATATGATTTGTATAAGCAGCAATAAGTACTTTAGTAGTGTAATATCGTGTGCAAAAGGTTAGATATTAAAATCGAACATGTTTGCAAGTTCCAAATGTATGGGCATATGAAAGTTAATTTAAGTCAAACTTTCTATTGGTACAAGTCTTGGTGTTTAAGTTCACTATACTCTTTATGTCTCCGTCCTTCATTTGGAACTCATATCGATCCATTGGGTAAACTAACATATTCCTAGCGGCATCTATTTGTTTGTTAGTTATTTCCTGAACCCATTTGGTCAATTATGTTTTTACCTGGCAAACTTTGTTTCTTCTCTTGTAAAATCATATTTATAGTAAACTTCTCAAATATTCAACTAATAAGATAATGGGGAGAGAATGTGCATGTCAATACTGTTTAAAATGTGCTTGTCGTTAATGAGGTAAAAGTTGATATTTTCTAAAACGTCAAGAGACTTTACCGTTAATAGCCCCTTGACGAATTTTATCGAGAAAAAATAAAATTGCACTATATTCCTTCGACATTTTCTAAATCATCAAGTGAATTTAGTATAATTTCAAATTCTCTCAACGATTTAGAAAATGTCGAGGGAATCTGTGCACTTTCATTTTTTCGCGATGAAATTTATCGAGGGTAATCAAATTGCACCACATTCCCTCTATAATTTCTAACATGTCAATAGAATCATAGTTTATTGAAGGAGACTGTAATTCATCTTCAACCTAAAAAATTTTGCATATTTACTAAATTTGTACACATATTTGCATTTTCAATATATTTTTCATGCATTTTTACATAAATAATGTATTTACACTAGTTTATTATTATCACATTGCTATAATAATAGAATAAAAACATCAACAATACAAAAATCAATAAATAAATTGAGAATTTAGCTTATCTCTTCACAAATTTATCGCAACAATGCTATCTTAATCAATTTGTTAAAATTAAGAGTTTGGATTGAAGATTGGATCAATTTGTTTAATTGATTTTTTTTTTGTTTTCCTCTATCTCTTCTATTTTTTTCTTATTTTCCTTAAACAAACGGACAAAGGGTAGGCTTAGGAGTAATATAGTCCAATTTATAGAATTTTGGCTAAGATTATGAAAAAATTTGATCTTGGGCTATAATTATGAATAAGCCGATCATTCCGAAAAAAAAAAAAAAAGGAAAGCTACAATTTTCCTTAGCTTCATCCGTCCATTTTTGGCTAATCAAAATTTTATCTTACCATTCTTCCCTTCCTAATCGATGTAAAAATATATATTTTACAAAAAATATAAGAACAATTTTGTTTTTTTTATGGTATATTTAATATAAATAATAAAATTTAGACTCAAATATATTTTTTTTAGCATATTGAATTTTAAAAACATACTTATTACAAATTTAACCATCTTGTAAAAGGAAAATGTTTAATAATATATTTTGAAAAATAATAATAATGTATTTTTTATTTAATGTTGAGATTTTATTTTGTTATATTTTTTCTTCGAAAAGCAATACTTTTCATAGTTTTTCATCATCGAGTTTAAATGTTTTTTTTATTAAAGGAATTTTAACCCTTTTTGAAAATTAAACTTAATTTTAATAAAAAAGGATGTAATTATGGACCAAAAATACCTCTGTTTTATAATTTGTTTTTATTTGTTTCAAAATTCTTAATCTGTTTCTTCAATTGTCCAAAGAGCTACGAACATCTAAATTATTGAGGTAATACAAACCAAATTATGATATATTTGAAAGTAAATTAGAGTTTTACGTATAAAAAATAAATAAATTATAATATATTTATTTTTTAATTAATTAATTAATTTTTTTTAAAAAATATCATAAAATAAAATTATCACACACGGAGATAAATGATAAAACTCTTTCATATATAAAAAAAAACCGAGATTAAGAGGAAGTCTAGCAAAGGACGGTGGAGACCGTTCAATCTCCCGTCATCCAATCTCTAAACTCCTCCAAGATTCAAACTTGATTCAAAATTCAAGCACCCAAATGGCTCAAAATCAGAGACCAGCAAGCGTTCTTGATACATTAGGCGAAGAAATCGTCATAATTGTAATACCAGTTTCAATCTGCATGCTATTGGTGGTAATTTTGGTCCCCATTTTGAGTACAGACCCCTCGTCGTCGTCATGTGTGACCAGTTTAGCTACAATTGCGTACAGTGAGACCAGCTCAGATTCTTCTTGGGACAAATTCATAGGTGCCATCTTGAACTATCTTGTTTTTGTTGCTGTTGTCACTGCCGTCACCTTCGTTTTAGTGCTGCTAATTTATCTTAGATGCACTAAGTTCTTGAAAATCTGCATGGGGGTTTCATCTTTTATTGCGTTGGGGTTTATGGGTGGTGAAATTGCCTTGTTTCTGATTGAGAAGTTTAGTTTCCCTGTTGACTGTGTTACTTTTTTTAGTGCTTTTGTATAACTTTGCTGTTTTCGGTGTGTTTGTTTTGTTCATATCCAAAATGGCGATTTTTTTGACACAAGCGTATTTGATTATGATTGGAATGCTGGTTGCTTATTGGTTTACTCTTTTATCTGAATGGACTACTTGGGTGCTGTTGGTTGCCATGACATTATATGATCTTGCTGCTTTTTTGTTGCCTGTTGGACCATTAAGGTTACTGGTAGAGCTTGCAATATCAAGGGATGAAGATATCCCTGCACTGGTTTATGAGGCTCGACCTGTAACACCTCATGATTCTGGTCTGAGGGATGGTTCTATTCGAAGGAGGTTATGGAGAGAAAGGAGAGAGATGTTGATGGTGATACGGGCAACAATAATCAACACTAATTCAAATTTGAGTGGTAACTTGGATTCAAACTTGAATACTAATAGTACAGTTTTAGCAGTTGGTACTGACACATGATTGGCCAGAGCCGAAGAGGGGAGGGTTGTGGAAGGGGATGCTGAGCTCTCTGCACTCTTAATTAATCAAAGAATGAATGATCATCTGCATAGACAAGAAGAAGATGCCACGAGTGAAAGTTTGTTGCTAGAGGGTATTTGGTTTGGCTCAACTGGTGCTATCAAGCTGGGGCTTGGGGACTTTATTTTTTACAGTGTCTTGGTTGGTAGGGCAGCAATGTATGATTTTTTGACAGTGTATATGCGTTACCTTGCCATTATAGCTGGTCTGGGTATTACGCTGATGCTGTTGGCCTTTCATAGGAAAGTTTTACATGCTCTACCAGTGTCAATTATGTTAGGTGTATTATTTTATATCTTCACCAAGCTCTTACTTGAAGGTTTTGTTGTACAATGTTCTGTGAACCTTATCATGTTTTAACAATTATAATTTAGGTTATCAAAGATTTGACACATTATCACGGAAGTTACAGTGTATGATTTCATCTTCTGTTGTTGTAAATTAAAAAAAAATTTATATATTTGCAACTCTTGATTGTTTATTTAATTCTATTTTCTTTATAAAGTTGGTGTCGCGCACACACACACACACACAAAAACAATTGAGAAGCTTACCTCTCACTCGTGAAACGTTTTGTGTGAGCTTATGAATCTATCTCTTAAGGGTCTGTGTACTTTCATAGTGGATTCTAGGAAACAGGGCTTTTTTTAGAAAAATATAATCAAATAAAATTCATCTAGGAAAGTTCAGTGTTTATCTTCACAAGGGTTGAAAGCTGAGATTGGGAGAAGAACTAAGAGAGACCTTAAATGTAGCTATGAACTTAGGCTGAAGAATTTGATTTCTACAACAGGAAAGCTTTTATTTGTGAAGTTTCAGCTTCTAGGTTATTTTTTTTGTACTAACCATATTTGTTCAATAGTAAGTAAGCTTTGTATCATTGCAGTTAAGAAAGCAAATATTTAAGCCTCGTGATTATTGTTACCGTACATCTTAGGAGCCATGGCAAACTGAATTTAATTTTTGCGTTCAAACTTAATATGTGTGGATTTAGCTGAGCCAACCTTTGTGATATTATGAGGTACTTCACACTCCTGCCCTCAACTATTTTAAGCATAATTTGCATTGCAGTTGATTGTTGCCTCCATACTTCTTTTATCGAGAGCTTGAATACACGTCACTATCATGCTAGTAGTGATTATACTTGTAGTTTTCCAGCAATTCCTCTCTTAAGTCTTAGGCCTAAATCCAGTTGAACCTCTAGGGTTAAATGTCTTCAGACCCCAAGGGGTTGGCTGAGTGGTAAAAAACTATGGAATTCTATCAAAAGGTCATGCATTCAAACCCCTTTAGGGCTACCTGCCTAGGACACAGGTTTCATGACTACCAAGGTTGTAGGATCCAGTTAATAGTCCCTAGTTTGAACTAAAATGATTGCTACCTACTTAGGATATGGGTTTGCTGACAACCAAGGTTGTAGGATCCAGTTAGTAGTCCCCAATTTGAACTAAAAAGGTTGAAGGATACGAGTTTCCTGACTACCAAGATTGAAGGGTCCAAACATCCAGACAATAGACTGCAGTTTAGAACTCAATGAATATAGAAATTTTGAGATATTTTTGGGTATTAAAAAAATATAACCACTTCCACTGCAGGAGAGATTTTTGACTAATTTTGGGGAAGGTACCAACCAAAGCTCAGCAACTTGGAAAAAATTAATGAAAAAATAATTTTTTACTAATTTTTTTGTTGAATATTAGAACCACGAAATATCATGTATACTAGCTTCGCCGTGTGGGTAGAATGGCGATATATATATATATATATATACATATATATATATATATATATATATATTCTCTTCGTTTCTTCAGCAATGAAAATTAATTTTTCTACTTTCATTCCCTCGCTCCCAAAGATTCTGTAAGTTTTTTGCATGTAATCTAGGAATCGGGATACTGCTGGTCTGCTGAAGAGTGCACTTATAGATCACCGACTAAAGCTCAAGTCTCGTGCACATGACATCTAGTTGACGTCGGCTGCCTCAAAGCATCATCACTATAGGTATAAATCAACTTTATCATGTATTCTAATTTATAACGGAAACTATGTCATCAGATGTAGGCCATTGACAATAGAGATCATCATTGACTTAAACATAGTGCATTGGATAAAAAAAATATAAAGCCATCAAATGCATATTTCCCAACTTGCGTATGTACATTGTACACAATACGCTGTATGTTGAATGTTGATTTTGTCTTCCTTTGTTCAGTCATGGAAACAAAATGACCTTTAAGTGAACTATTTCGTCTTTGTTGAAGGTTCATTGCCCTTTATCACTTCTTTTGCTCGTTGTTAAGGCTTTGTTTGGGACTGTTATGCTTCTGCTACACTTTGAAAGTACAACAGCTAAAGTTTTTTGTTAATCACCAATTTTTAGTAAAGACCATTCATTTTTCTAGTTATATTTGGTCTCTAGTGATTTCATTTCATGGTAGCTGTAATTTCAAAACCAAAACACCTCAATCCTAAACAAAGCCTTAAAGTGAAATACAATTTAATAGACCAGTAAACGGTGCACAAATCCTTTCAATCAATACGTTATTAAGTTGCACACAAAGAATAGATAATAAGTTATTAATAGATAATAAGTTATTAAGTTGCACACAAAGAATTAATAGATAACTAAATACAGGGGTTATAGTTCATTGACTAAGCTAACATTGAGTTGATGAATTTACCAGGATGAGTGATAAGGAAGACATTTGACTCCTATTGTCAGTGGTAGTAAGAGCATGGTGTCATGGTCTGATTTTTGGGTTATAAGAGTGATGACATAGTACCACCCGATAGGGTAATCTTTAATATTGATAGCAAGCACTCAATACACACAGGAGATAGGAAAAGAGAGACAGATGGCACATGAAAGAAAGAAAGAAAGAAAGAAAGGAATGAACATTTAATTTCAAACGAAGAAAAACACAAGCAAAGACCATATATCTGCGTATTATATAAACATGTTGGTATTACAGGAGAAAAAACTTGCTGATGAAACAAAACTACCGCTAAATTTTGTTTGAAACATTCTGAGAGTAAGTATAACATAATTACAATTACATTTACATCTATGACAGTCATGGAAACAAAAGCATAAATGCAATAAAAAGAAAGGAGATGGGAAAATAATAGGTGAAACTCAGAAATTGAAGGGTCATCTTCTTTGGGAATTGCGCAAAGATCTCCGAAATCCTTCAAAAAGATCCAGGAGCAATTTTTCCAGATCATCCACAGTGTATTTGATGTGCTTGTCACTGATATGGTTTCTCCCAATAAAAGTACGATATGCGTGGATAACTTTGAGTGAAGTTGAAATTCGCACATCATCTTTCAGTTGAGGATCTTGGATAGACCATTGTGTCTGAATTTTATACACTTCCTCAAAAGCATTAGTGAAATCTCTGCACCTTTCTTTACAAGTCACCTTTAAGGCAGATTTTGAAGCAAGGCCATCATCCCGGAGGAAAGAAAGGACTGAACTCCATGTGGCTCTCTGATAGCTCGTTGCATGTTGCTGAAATTTCCCATTATGCTTCCGGATCCATTCATCTCCAAAGAAAAGCCTGAGGTCAGAACTCTTGATCTTTTGCACCAAGTAATGGATGTTATTCATTAAAAAGATATGTTGCAGTGAATCCTCCTTGTATAATCTGGATTTGTTAACAAGATTGCATTCTAATGCAGATGTGATTAACCGAAGTTGACAAGCCAACGGACAAAAAGTAATTGAAGAAATGTCTTGTTCAATCTCTGACTCAACAACTGAATTTGTATGCTCCATATCTTGGTCATCAAGAAGCGAATTCAGGGTCTCGTCATATATGGTAAGGGTCTTGATGTAGTTCATGACATACCTTGTGAGAGGGTGAATTCCGCCACGAGGGAGAGGTTTCAATGATATGTTTGAAACAATGGCATTCCGAAGCTGAGAAAATGTCTGCCTTGCAGATTGACCCAATTTTCTTAGAAGCTCGTGGAACTCAATCCTAATGAAAGAACCAGCCTCTTCAAAGAACAGACTATCTATATCAACGAGGAGGTCTTCCAGAACCTCATACATGTCCAGCAAGCGAAACAACTTTTCTGGCTGATTTGACCCCATAACTATGGCTTCCCCGAAATTCAAGAGGCAAAGTAACGATGCTTTTGCAATCTCAACAAAGCAAATTGAGCCAACAGCTCCAAATACTCCCAAGATCTTGTCGCATAAATGTTTTTCACTAGCAAGATAGACATGAATGATGATCTTCATTGCCCAGTTCCATTTCTTGATCTCACTGCTCAAGGTGCTCCACTTCATTTTCAGCAAATCCTCAATGCTAAATATCTCCAATTCAAGAAGGAAAATGTACTCATTTAATGCATCTTTTCGGGCACAGATGAAAGCCTCACAAAATTCTTGATCATAATTGGAAGCAAACATAGCATTTGCAATGGCCTTGAGATCAGGAATTACATGAGGATGGATCAAGTCTACAATATATTCCCCAGATACGGAGCCACTGCTAACTCTTCCCCCCGATGCTTCTACTGATTCATCCTCAACTGAAATAAAAGACTCGTCATAAACAACATCCTCTTGGCAAGAATGAAAAGAAACATATTCTGGCTCAAAGTATTGCTTATGCTGAACAAGGATGTGGATTAACTCCTCCTCAAGCCTTGACATTGCAATGTGAAGTAGATTATCGGCTTGGTAAAGAAGTTGCTTCAGCGTTCCATTTTCGTTCGCCGACAAGCTGCCTATACTTTCGATCAATGTTTGAACTTCATCAACAGCTCCTAAATACTCGGAAACTTCTCTTGGGCCAGTGTCCCAAATCATTCTTTCATTGGATTCCCAATGCAGGATCTTTCTCTCGGCACATTTTATCCGCCCCTCAAGCTCAATGTATTCCCCGCCATTGCTTGCAGTGTTTCCAGTCATTATAGATAAATGTATATCTAGTTCGGCAAGGAGTTTCTTCATATCATCACTCAAATTTTTAGTTGTCCCTAACGCCTTCAAAATGTGGTGAACGGCGGCAATCAAGTGTTGTTCTCCTTCATGGTTGGGAATCACAGATTGATAACCAGCCATATTTATGAGAATTGAGAAACAGAATGATTCGATTTGATTCTTGTAGACCTTCAATATTCCACAAATAAAAATCAAGTCAACGACTATATATTGACTTGGAACTAAAGCACCCCAAATCACAATTTAGAGCAGACAAGGGAAATGAAATTGCATGAAAGAGCAGGGTTTTATCTACAGAAGCAGAAAGCTCACCTTAGTGTTTACAAATTGGCAGATTGAAGTTAGAATTCCACAGGCAGGTAAGCCTATCAACTTTAAGCCACAGAAAAGACAGAAAAAGAGAGACCGATGAAAACAGCCCACCCCAGTTCAAGATCCTTTTAGATGAAATACAAAACGGTATTACATGAACCAGAATCCTACCCAAATTAGTTATAAAAAAATAAAATAAAAAGAAGGAAGCTTTTCTCAGTTACGCATCCAAAATATCAAACCTAAAACTCTACGAGGAACATAAAATTGTTACAAAACCTTTGACTGTTTCCCTCTTCATGTTCATGCTCTTTTATGAAATATACAAGTAAGTCTGACAACAAAAGAAAATAAAACTCAAACATAACCTCAAAACTCAAGTACCCATATGAATATTTTGCCAAGGAGAAAACTCAAATGGTCAAAACCAAAACCTCTTATCTCATTTCTCTCACAGACTTCCATCCCATTCTTCAATAACATTATGTTAGAACATAACCAAAAACAACCCCATGATGCAACCAACAATACAGAATCAAATATTAATTCAATCTTCTAACATAGAACATCTTAATTAAGATCAAATTGACAAACAATAAACATCCATCAAACACACCCCACAAACTCTAATTTAAATCATAAAATCCATTTTCCAATATCATGAAACAAATAAATAAAAAGTCAACCAGAAAGAAGAAGCGAAAAACAAAAATTTCCCAGAAAAAAAATGAGAGAGAATTGTGAGAAAATGAAGGAGAATTATATGGAGAGCAGAAAAAAAGGGGGAAAGAAGAAGTTGAAAACTATTTTATTGTGAATGAGAGCCTGCAACTTCTTGGATGTGGAAAAATATTAGCATGCGGAAAAAGATTAGTACACCACCTTAAGGCTTTTTCTTTGCAACTTCTCTTTAGCCAAAATTCAACCTTATGATTTCTTTTATTTTTCAATATTTTAATCATAGGACTACAAGCGTTATTTATAATATCATTTCTACATCAAATATTATAAACAAAATAGATTAGGGTAGGAGGATCACCTACTTCCTTTCTTCTCTTACATTAAAACATACTTATTTCTTAAAATTATTATTATTATTATTGTTATCATTTGATATTATATGCTATATAAACAAACAATAATAGTCTTTAACTTCTATCTATTAAAAAAATTTAATAACTAATATTATTTATACAATTTCTGCGTATTAAATTGATAGTTTATTAATACAGAATATGGGCATCATAACTTTTTTTTTTTTCTTCACTTTATAATCCCTTCCTTCCTTTCTTCCTTACATTGCATGTATATATAAATATATTTATTATTTAAAAGAGAAAATACGAGAAATTGAATTGATACACTACACTGCACTGTTGGGTGACATTTGTCGATAACCAAGACTTTAACTGTTGCCATGCTCGTTAACAGACAACAGCGCCGATAAGTTTAAGGTTTCCGACCAATGAGCGAACGCCGGCTCATTGATGTATATATTATTTTCAGTAGAACATATAGCAACGATTCAACCTATGTAAAAATTTTTAAATTTTTTTATTTTAATATACTTAAATTACGACCCATAAATAAATTAATAGGTTGTATTTATTTTATTTAAAGCTTAACGCGTTTTGAAATCAAATCTGAGAAGCTAAAGCTATGGGTTAATTATATATGGATCTCTATTTATCTTACGTTTTTATAAATGGAGATTATTTTGTTCATTCTTATTAAATAAATCCCTATTTCAATAATTCTTCAGTTTAATCCGTGGCCACGGCTATCCAATTTATTAGATATACTAATGAGTTTGGTATGTAACCCAAAAATTGAATGTATAAGTTAGTTTAATATGTGAATGCATGTATAGTAGGATATATTTAATAGGTATATGTATACAGTGAAATATATTTAAGATTCACTGAATTAATTTTCATAATTAAATTTTACTTAAAAAAAGAGAGATATCATTATCATCGAAATATACGAGTTTTAAAAAATAATTTTAATTAATGGTATAATGCTTAACATCATCTTAAAGGATTTTAATTTTTAGTAATTAAAAATAATGAGATCACGTGAGTGCTCATAACAGTATGGATCTTTATATGTATCTACATATTTATATGTATATGTATATACTAGTCTGGTATGAAGTAGAAAAATAAGTTACAAGTTTACGAAGAAAATGAGTTTATTTTTTTTTTCAAAAATACAAATACTGAGTTTAGTGGTATCTGTTCTAAATCTGACCTGTTGTAATCCCTAAATCCTATCTAAATAACCAAATTAATTTATAATTTTAAATTTTAATTACTAAAAATAATTTAAGGGTATTCCAATTATTTTAGCAGGGAAAACGACCTATTTTTATAGAAATAGAGAAACTGATCATTATTTACTAAAAAGGAAAACAATTGGGACCTAAATGTTGTTATCCCACTAAGATATATATTCTACACATTTTGCTCATAAATTATAATTATTAACGATAAAATTTTGGTTTTGCATGTGATTTAACCAAAGTATACTTTTTCCTTGTTACTTATATTATTTTTAATTGAATTATCGTGAATTTTTTCCGATGTTTTTTTTTTTAAAAATAAAAATTGATTAGAGCGTTAGAATTCATATAAGAGAAAAAAAAAATTATTCATTATTAATGTACCAGTAGACTAATAATATGTATGTGCATCTACTCATAATCATTAGTATCAAAAACTTCTTCATTTAACAATATTTTATACGATTTTAAATGAATTTATTACCATATAGTTAAAATTTTAAAATTTTAAATTTTGTGTAAAAAAAAATTAAACTAGAATTTTTATTTTTGATTTAGGTTTAATTAAGAATTTTAATTTTAGTGTTAAAATTTTCAAATTTTGTATAAAACAAATAAATTTATTATTAAATTATCAATTGTTGCATTATATTACATCTTTTTTAAAGGAATATGTAAAATGGGCAGCCATAATATTTGGAGGCCCTAGGTGAGTTCCTAAAATGTGGTCCCTATTAAGTTAAATATTGGACCGAAAAATTAATAGTAGTACCCCCAAATATAAATGATGTAAAAAATTAGGGATCTTGATCCTAACATATATATATATACATATATAGATAGATAGATATATGATTTGGGGTGTTAAAAAAAATTCATATGTACATTATGAATTTTAACTAATTAAAATGGTCGTCAATTACAAATTATAACTGAAAACTATGGTTTAACAATTGGAACATTCATTTTATAACAAAAAAGTTATAACAATAATAATAACAAAGTACTAATTGTTGTAAATATTAAATTAAAGTGCAAATAAAAAAAATAGAGAGACATAAATAATATTTTACTATTAAATCAAATGAATAAATAAAATAGAATAAGAGATGTTTGACAATATTAAATAGCAATGGCTAATAGACCCAATCCAGCAGGTTTGGGTTGAGTTGGGCAGGGCCACAGGTCAAAAAATGTGGAACCGGTCCAGCCTAAATTTTGGACTAGAATCGGGTGAACAGTAACCCGGGTGGGATAGACACATTATAACGGGCCTAACTTAATAAGTTCGGGCCGGACAGGTTGAGGATAAAAAAATGTGAAATTGGCTCGGCCCGAATTTTAGATCCAAAACTAGCCTAGATCAAATGAACAATACTTTCAGACCGATCTAAGACCAGGTTTTGACAAGCCCAGTCTGACCGGTTTACTGGCCAACTCGGTCAGGTAGACACCATTAATATTAAGACATTTAAGCTAAACCAAACAAATTGAGGAATTGAGTTTTTCTTCAATACATGATCTTTATATATAGTGAAGTGTACCACTATATAAAACCAATATAACTCAGATAAGTGTTCTTCATTCTCCAACAATTTGATATGGGTAGGGACACTTGGCAAAGAGAAAGAAATGAAAATTTACCACTTTCAACCCTCCCCTGTAGACGATACTGCTTTCAATTATGTTGGACGTATAAAATATTGTCTTATTAAAAACTTTGTCAATAAAACCTAGTGGGATAAGATTTGGTGTAATTCATATATTTCTTATCTTTAAAGAATTTGCTCCCCCTAATGAAATTCTCATCCTCAAAACAATAAATATCAATTTATCAAATTTTGAAGTCAATGTATACTAATGATATGTACCATCTTCTCAAAAGTTTATGTAGGTAGAGTTTTGGTGAAGAGATTAACAAAATTATCAAAGGAACTTTAGTGGTATATGATTGGTTTTATCTTCTTTAATATCTCATTCTCTAACTTGAGTAATACAAGTGATATTGTTTTCATATATTGTTATTGGAATATCTGTAAATGAATATAGATTGCACATTCTCCATATATGATGAATAACTCATTGTAACCATATACATTATCAACTTGCTTCATATAGTACAAAAATCTTAGAGTAATTAGAAGAAGTAGCAAACTTTGAACAACAATATGAATTTGACCTTGAGCTCCCGCCATATTAAATTAAAGAAAAGAGGAAGTCAGTGAAAAAAAGAGATGTGAGATTTTTGCATCGTTCCAATGTTAGTGTGTAGGTAGAATTGAATTTGACTAATAAGTTCACAGAGAAAAATATGTATGGTTTAATAAATTTTGTTAGATGTAATGAGACTCTAGTTGCATTGAATATGATACTTCCGAACAAAGTATCTCTTCATCATATTTTTTTATGGCAAAATGGATCCCTTTTAGGATCAAGAGACCGAACAATTTTAAAAGTACTTAATGGATGAATTTCATTCATATTAAAATCTTTTCAATATAAGCATATGGATGGAGAAATATTCTGTTAAATTTATACTCGATTTGTAGGCCGATACAATGTTTAGTTTTTCCTAAATCCTTCATTTCAAACTCATTTTTCAAGTATTCAACAGTTTTTAGAACTTCAAAAATTTTAATTATATTCATGTAATCAACTTATACTGTTATAATTGCAAATCCAGATTTTGATTTCTTTATAACTATTTTTTTTATCAAATATTCGCTCAAACAATTGTAACACATGAAACATAGGTATATTTATTACTAGATCATTATTTTTAACATGATCTTGGATTTTTAATTTTCTCTTCTACAAAATAGTATCTTTTGAACTAATTGGTCTACCACATTTTTAGTGTGCAGTATATGATTTATTTATTATCTTATAATTAGATTGTTATTTAAGAATAATTACTAGAGCTGCTGTATCAGCAGTAGGTATATATGATTTGGTAACTCTTGCAATATCAGTTACATCTAGTAATTGATTTGTAATTTGCTGAAGTTACATTATCCTTCACACTTCAATTTTTATATTTATTAGTTTGAAGATCATAATGAGACATAATAATTATTTTCCAAAAAAGTTTAGGCCTTATTTCGGGAAGTGTTTTCTTTTCACGTAATGGTGGAAAAACTATATCAATATAAAATGACAATCCGTAAAATGTACAATAAATAGATCATCGATCAGGGAATCAAGATATTTGATAATAGAAGTTAATTTAAAACTAACATAAATCCTCAAAAAATGTTGAGATCTACTCTTACTGCGTTGTGGAAGAGATATAGGAGTATATACAACACGGCAAAAAATACATAAATAGAAAGATCAGGTTTATAACCTAGTACAAGTTGCACTGGAAAGTATTGGCGATAAGTAGTAGGTCTAAGACAAATTAATGTCGTAATATGCAAAATAGTATGCCCCCAAGCAAAAATTAGTAATTTAGTGCGTAATAATAAAGTTTAAGCAATTACCTAGAGTCGTTTAATGAGTGATTCGACTAATCTATTTTGTGTATGAAAATGTGGAACATAATATTCTACATAAATCCCTACTAAAGTATAATAGTCATTAAGTATCTTAGATGTAAACTCACCAATATTATCTAAATGTATAGTCTTAATGGGATAATCAAGAAATTGTGTACTTAATTTGATAATTTGTATAAGAAATTAAGCAAATGCAACATTACAATAATAAATAAACATGTGACTAATGAATAGACGCATCAATTAAAACCATAAAACAACGAAATGATCTATTAGGTGGGTAAATAGGCTCACAAATTTCTCATTGAATTCTCTGTAAAAAAAGATGGGGACTTAAAACTAATTTTAGAAGGGGATGATCTAACCATCAATTTTTCTAGTGAGCAAGTAAAGCAAATATTTTCATTTGGCAATAGAATTTTTTTGTTTTTTAATAGTTGTGCATGAGAATTCTCAATGATTTAATACATTATTGTAGATCCTAAATAACCAATACGGTCATGCCATAACGTAAATATTTTTGGATCCATAAACTTTTAGTTCACTACTGCATAGCTCTTAATTGCATTTATAGTTGTATAATTCAACTCAGATGATAAAGCTGAAAGCTTTTCTAAAATGCATTTCTTACATGAGACATTAGAAGTAATGAAAACAATATTCAACATTATTATTATTTAAAGTCTCTAAATCATATATATTTCTACGAATATATTTAAAATTAACCATTTTTTTCAAGATCTGGCTGAATATAAGACATTATGAATGCATAATATAGTTCCACTAGCTTACAAAATTATGATTCTTTCGAAACATTTAATCTAGATTGTCGAAAATGATATGGTATTTACCTTACCTTTAATCTTTGCGAGATCCAATAAATATTTATTATCTTGAAGAATAGTGTGCGCAGCTAAACTATCAACTAAATATATATCTATAACTTTTCTTTCCAAAAGAGACAATTCATTCTTATTCATATTCTTTGATTGAAAAAAAACTTCACATTAGTGATTCGTAAAATATAAAATATAAAAATATTTGACACGATAACAAAAAAAGTTAAGATGAACAATATAAAAAAAGTTAATAGTTAAATTATAATTGTGATCAACCATATTTTCTTTGATTAGAGACATCAAGGTAAGATAGATATATCATTTCTTCATTATCAATAAATTTTGTTCTACAATTCTTTCCTTACACTTTAATGGATGTCAGATAAGGCTTTGTTAGATATTTTGATGTACAAGTATATGATCAATGTCATTTTATACCACAATAATGACAACGATTATCATACTTTTTAAAATTTTAATTCTTATGCTAGAGGTGGCAAAGAGGCCAGGCTAACCTATAAAATTGAAGCCTATCAGGGCTTACGTGTTGGGCTGGCCCGAGCCCCTCCAATAATTGTGCTGGGTAAGGCCTACTTTGAAAAAATGTAGCCCGAAACGGCCCATATAGCCTGGCTCACGTCAACTATCCGGGGCCTAGGCCTAGGCTAGGGCCAGTTTACTGGCCGATGTCAATTTCAAATATTTAAAAATTTTCTCATCAAAAAGTATAGATCTAGTCGAACTTGTAATTTTTTTTTGAAGTTTTTAACTTAAATGTGTCAATTTGGTCGAACTTGTAATTTCTTTTGAAGTCTCTGACTTGAATGTATTGATCTTTTTCTTTGTATGTATCGATTTGGTCTAAATTGTAATTTTTTTTTGAATTCTCTGACTTGAAAGTACCGATCTGTTGAACTCTGCATATCGATTTCTTTTCTATATATTGATCCTTCTAGCTCCATGTATCAATCTGTTAATAATAAAAAAAAGTAAAGTAAAATAATATTATAATATAAATATTAAAAAGTATTAAATTAAATAGGACTATGGGCCACGGGCTAGGCCCAGCCTAAGATAGGTCTGGGCTTGTGACGGGCCTATAACTTTAGGCCCGGCCTGACCCTTCAATGGGTCAGACCAAGTCCGGCCTACACTATCACGCCCCGATCGTGGGGTCCACACGTGACAACTGTCACAGACCTTGAGACAAATTCTAAATCCTTGAACATGTTTTTTAGGTTTGTAAAACTGCTTAGGTACCTGTCCTCTGTATAATTATACATATAAATTTGTCTCCCCGAGACATTTACAATCATTTCACAAATAAAAATATACTTGATTTAAAAATATACAAGGTACATATTTAAATACATCATTTTACATCCATAAATAAATACATACTAAAGTTTCCAAAACAAACCCAATGAACTATTTAACCAAGCTGGTGAGCCGAGGATGCGAATGATATCTGAGGGCTTTACACTCTTGATTAATCAGCACTACCAAATAATGTTCTTTTCTCTACTCAACTTCCTGAAACTAAGAGGTGAGAGGGTGAGTATATAGGTGTATACGTCGTGAGTGGATAAAAATTTATTTTAAGAAAATTAATTATAAATGTATGTAAAATAATTTATTTAATGAAAACATGGTATGTTATTCGAAAATTATTGGGCTAGCTTCCTTTCTCGGTGATTACCTTAGTCGTGATAATCTCGAAACTGTCAATGAGGTTTATGTATGAAAAACAATGCTCATTTAATAAAAATAATTCTTTTTAATATAAAGAATGCATGTTAATTTTCAATAATGGCCCACTATTGACGTTGGCCTCAAGTGGTCATGTCGTGATACTTATAACTGTCCTTGACAATCCCGCAGGTGAGAAACTTATAACATTCATCCATATAACTGCCCCACCTGTGGCGCACTTACTTAGATGATCTCTTAATAGGTTCGTCCTTAGGCTATTTCCCTGTAGCTACAATAACAATTAAACTTGACCTTCCTGACCATATCACCAATACAATCCACATGTAATTTAAGATCACAATCATTTATAAACATTTTTATCAAAATTCAATTTATACAAATAATTTGTGATCAACAACAATATAACAATCTCATCTTTCTTTGCCACATAACCATACACATGTCAAATCAATTTAGAGGCCATACACATTTATTGTAAAACAACAACAACAATAATAAAACTACTTCTTAATTCGTAAAACAATATGTTTTATAAACAGTTTTAAAGAAATGAAAAACATGTAAAAATTCACTCACTACAATAGGAGGATAACCACTCCCACTACTGATCTTCACGCATAGTAAGTCTCTCTTCCGGGTGTTCATGCCTAATATCACACATGCATAATATAATGAATTTTAAAACCCCAATTAATTAATATATATGCATTAAATGCAGTGTTTATGAACAACATGTTTAGAACTCTTTAATTTGACACATCTCATTTCACAATGCTTTATTAACAAGACCATTTATCCTATTTCCAACTATAAAACCCAATGGCCGTAAATATTTCAAATTCACATTTTTTGTCTAAAATGAATACACACATTCCAAGAGAAACATACGCATTCTTAGCAATATTTAGCACATATACAATTACCATACATCTCCAATTTACCAAAATTAATACAATTCTACATTTCCTATGTGAAAATTTACGAAATTCTCGAGTAAATAGTAACTTCAAAATTTTAACATACTCAAAATCTTAAAATCATGACTATAATAGGTTAATAGGCTTACCAGTAACTTGTATAAACCCTTAGATACTTCAATTAGTCGTTTAATTAGAAAAGCCCCAATTTTAATTTGAAACCCAAATTTCTTCCTTACTATTTCTCACATTTTCTAGTTCAAAATTGGTATCAATGCAAAGATGAGAGAAGAGATAGTCATTTAGTAGCAAAATTTGATGGAAAATGGGAGAAACTTAAGAAATCAAAGAGAATAGAGAGGGAAGAGAGAGAGACGAGTTTTTAGAGAGAGAGAGTAAGGGGAATTTTTGTGTTTTAGAAAGAGAAAAGCACGAAGACCTGTTAGAGGCAATGGATATATATAGAAAAAAGGCAAAAAGACTGAAATACTCTTAAAAATCTTTGAAATTTTTTGGAAATATCCAAATTCGCAGGGAACCAGTCAACTGTTTCCATGAACCAGTTGACTAGTTGCTCCTCTTCACCAACATAGCTACTGCCAATTGATCGATTGCTCCACCTGGTTAATCAATTCCGTCCACCCTTTTGCCGGTCGACAGGTTTTCCAATCCGATAGATCAGTTTCTCTTTTTTTATTATTTATTTTCATTTATTTATTTATCTAAATTCCTATTATTTTTATAACCAATTAAATTATATTTACGGGAGCTCCGCCCTTGCACCCTACAAGGGCGTTACCCCTTGACCTCGCTCTCTAACCGGCTAGCGAGACCGCCGAATGCGTCAACGTAGGGCAATATACCGATTCTTAGTACATGCTAATTCCAAATCACTATTTTTTACTCATTTTACGAGCTGACCTAAGCTCGACTAAGCCTTATTTATGTGTTAATTAATCTTGGCTCATGTACGTGTGATAATGAATATCATTAAATAACTATTTTATCCATATATTTGAAGAATGGTTTACATACACTGTTCTAGGGCTCGGCTCTGCCCTTTTGCCATCTCTAATTATGGCTATGTATATTTTTGTGTTTTGTTATTAAGAAGACTTATGACTATTGCATGGATAATAATATATCTTTTTCACCATTTTGAACATGTTCATTTACATTCATTTTTGAAATTGCTAAACAAATAAATAAATATGATTCATAATAAGCCAAAGACACGCAAGTAATTTCAAATAATTTTTGAATTTGTACTCACAAAATTATTCAAAATTAATATTTAGAACCTTAGGTTCTAACTATGAAATTGTTTTCAAAACTTTAGATTTTGATTTCAAAATTATTTTCAGAATTTCAGGTTCTAATTTTAAAATTCAGAACTTCAAGCTCTAATTTAAAGATTGCATATCAAAATTTTGAGTTTTGGCTAGAAATTGTGTTTCAGAACTTCAAGTTTTAATTAATAAGATTGATTTTTAAAAATTCAATTTCTAATCACCTTCTTTGTTTTGAAAATTTCAGGTTGTGACAATAATATTTAGCATTATCTATATATCGATAATTATGTAACTTGAAAGAATAATTACAACTCAAAATAATCAATCAAGAAACATTATGTCAACATTACTATTAAAAATAAAATGAAATAAAGAATAACACAAGTATATGTAGTATGCTATCATTAGTTTTTGATGTGAAAGATTCAATTTAGTAGCAACCACATAGCATACTCATAAAGATAGTTACACAAAAATTAAAGCATATAAAAGCAAAACAACAACATAAGAGCAACAGAATGTGAAAGCATTTTACTAAAAACAACAAAAAACAGAAAAAAAATTAAATATTTCATGTATTGGGATCGTGCTGATAACGTGTTGTAAATATTAAATTAAAGTATAAATAAAAGAAAGTAGAGAGACATAAATGATATTTTACTATTTGCCGAGCAAATAAAATAAAATGACAAAATCAATATTTGATAATATTGAGACGTTTAAACAAAACAAAATAGGAATTGAGTTTTTCTTTCATACATGATATCTGTATACAATGAAGTGGGCCATCACATAAGACTAATAAAACACATATAATAGAACACAGACAAGTGTTATTCATTTTTCAGCAATTTGACATGTATAGGAACACTTGCAAAGAAAAAGAAGTGGAAATCCATCACTTTCAATAATAATTAATATTCTTTCAAATAACATTCATTTCACAATCAAGCTTTGCATCAGATCTTTAAGCAACCCACTGCTACATAATAATCTCTCATACCTTAATAAATCATACCTTATTGCTAAATTCTCCTCTTCTGATAAAGGTCCTAATCAAAGTTAAAAAAAATGGCAGATTATGATTCTATTAGATGAGAAAATAAAGAAGATATATTTATAGCCTTTCTCATGTAATCCAATCAAGTTTATATAAACAAGGTTTTTAACTTCTTGCCCTATTCTTTTGGACCTGTCAACAAAATAGCAGATTATTTGTGAGATTACAGATATCAAATGCAACAAATTAATCATATTATAAAGCTTGCAATTGTTGTAGTTAAACCACGTATTCTCTGCTTTAAACAATTCACCCACTTAAAAGAAATCCAACCATGTATATGTTTTCCACATCTATAAAGTTAGCCACACGTCCATAAAGTCTGACATTTCTGCATACCCACTATTATTGCTCCATGTACTTTGAGTTTGGTTTCAGAAGTCAATGGGAGCAATGTGGAACAACTTTATCAATACCCCCTCTCTTTCACTGGATACTTATTCTCAAGATCCATGGTCTGAAAATTGTCCTGCAGATGATCGGTTTGTTCCCATGTAGCATCTTCTGATCGCAAGCCTTGCCAGTTTACGAGGCTTTCTTCAATAAAACAAGATCCTTGTTTGATCAAATAGGTTTCCAAAATAGCTTCAGGGTCATAACAATTTGTCTCTCATCAAAAATTGGTGGTAAAATAAGACTGGGAGAACATGACTTCCCAAATTTTTTCTTAAGTAAAGAAACATGAAAAATAAGGTGGATACGAGATCCTTCTGGTAGCTTGAGTTAGTAAGCCACTTTTCCTATACATTTCTCAATTAGATACAGCCCATAAAATTGACTAGCTAATTTTTGAGATATGTATCTAAAAACTATTTGTTGCCGATAAGGATGAAGTTTTAGGAATACTAAATCTCCTTCTTGAAATTTAACGTAATGCCATTTAGAATCAGCCACTTGCTTCAGTCGATTATTTGCTGGATGCAAATTTTCCTTTAATTGACAGAGCAAAACATCTCGGGATATGAGCTGTTGATCAACCTCATGAACTGGCAATTGTCCAATATGATAATGAGGAATAGTTGGGGGTAACCAACCATATAATGCTTAAAAGGGTGTCATTCCTGTGACAATATGGTAAGTTATGTTGTACCAAAATTCTGCCCATGGAAGAAAAGTGCTCCATTTTTCAGGGTTGTTAATGAGCCAGGCAACGTAAATGCTATTCTATGCATCGATTGACTACCTCTGATTGTCCGTCTGTTTAAGAGTGGTAGTTAGTTGGGATCCAGATAACTTGAAGAATTCCTGCCAAAATTTGCTGATGAAAACTGGGTTACGATCACTAACAATTGATCTAGGCTTTCTATGAAGCTTAACCACACCTTCCATAAATTTTTCTGCCATAGTCTTTGCAGTAAACGGATGAGACAAAGCTAGAAAACGTGCTAATTTGCTGAGTCGGTCTACCATAACTAGGATTGTATTTTTTTCGTTGGATAGGGGAAGTCCTTCAATGAAATCCATGGTGATATCATCTCAAACTTTGTCTGAAACAGATAGAGGCTGTAGGAGACCCACTAGTGCTAATGTTGACACCTTGGCTCGTTGGCAAATATTGCATGATGATACATACTTGTGAACCATCTGATACATAGAAGGCCAATAAAATTGTTAGTAAGTCATTTAAATGTTCGTAGCACGCTTGAGTGGCCCTCAATTAGTGAATCATGGAATTCTTTCAATAAGTGATCAATTATGGGAGAATTGTAAGGCACAACAACTTGATTGTTGTAGAAGATCAGTATTTTACGCCATGTATTAGGGGTTCTTAGTTTTTTGGTAACCAACTTACTAATTTTTTTTTTCCATATAGGGATGTCCAATAGCTGCAGCTTTAATTTTATCCCATAAATCAACCTGCAACATAGATAAGGCATTAAGAACTGGGTTTCCAGGTACTCGAGAAAGGGCATCCACTACTGAGTTTGCTTAGCCTGGCTTGTAATATATCTTATAATCATATCTAAGCAGCTTAGCCAACAAATATTTTAGGGTATGTTAGTCTATTTGTATGTAAAACTTCCTGCCTAACATATATGGTCGCCAAACTTGTATTGCTTCGATAATGGCTAGCATCTTTTTGGCATATATAGACCAAAACCATTTGAAAATTCCTAAAGCTCAACTCATGAAGGTAATCAGTTTGTTTTGTTGGGACATAACTGCTTCAATTCTTTCACCTGAAGCATCTGATTCAATAACAAAAGGTTCATTAAAATTAGGCATGGCAAGAGTAGGAGTAGATGTCATGGCCTGTTTGAGGAATTTAAATGCAGCTTTTGTGTCATCTGTCTATCCAAATTGTCCTTTTTTCAAAAGATTGGTGAGTGGTCTAGCCAATACGCCATAATGACGAACAAATTTTCTGTAATATCCTATAAAACCTAAAAAACCACCTAATTTTGAAATATTAGACGGTTTAGGTCAATCGATCATTGCTTGAATTTTTCCTTGATCCACTTTTACTCCTGGGAAGTAACAATATGTCCTAAATATTCTAACTCCTATTGTCTAAACACACATTTACTGAATTTAAGGAAAAATTAGTTATGCCTTAAAATTTTCAAAGCTTTTTAAACATGTTTCAAATGCATGGTCTAATTAGGGCTATAAATTAAAATGTCATAAAAAAAAAATTTTTAAGTTTATAACAGCCTGAAAAGTCGATGGCACATTGCAAAAGCCAAAAGGTATAACTAAATATTCATAATGATCATTATGAGTACAAAAAGCAGTTTTAGGAATATCTGGGGGATGTACTCGCATCTAATGATAGTCGGCCTTTAGATCTTATTTAATAAAGTAAGTTGCCCCATAAAGTTCATCTAACATGTCATCAATTGTGGGAATGAGAAATCAATCCTCAATAGTGATCGCATTAAGAGCTTTATAATCAGTGTAAAAATGTCAAGTTCCATATTTCTTTTTAACCAATAGAACAAGAGATGAAAATGGACTAGTACTAGGTCTTATAAGCCCCAATTTAACATGTCAAAAATTTGTTTTTCAATTTCAGCTTTTTGGAAATAAGCATACCTGTAAGTTCGTACATTGACTGGTTCGGCGCCTTCTAGTGGAATGTGGTGACCAATTTCTCTTTTTGGAGGTAGTTATGTAGGGTTTTTTGAAAGTGTCAGCATATTTTTCCAATACTTGTTGCATGTCTTTGTGGACATGTAATTGTCACATTCCCTCCAGTAAATGCAAGCAGATTGCAAAAGTTGAACTTCCTTATCTTACTTCTTTGGTAATTGTATTTAATGATGCAGATTCAATGGTTTGTTCATTGGTGCCTTGTAGTTTTCGAGCGTGATTTTTCCACTAAAATTCCATAGTCATTTGTTTCCAATTACAAACAACAGACCTTAATTGTTCCAGCCATTGTATCCCTAAAACTAAGTCTAATTGTATTAAAGGTAAAAAGTATAGAGTGAAGGAAAATGGATTGCCTTGAAGAAGGATATGTACTTGTTCATATCTTTTCTAGCAATGTAGTCAATTTCCAATAGCCACTCAAACAGTAAACAATTCATTGGGAATCACGGGTAAATGAATCATATTAGCCATCCTTTCATGACCCACTATCAATGACTACAATGACTTCCTAGTGGCATATCTTGGCTATGATTCGCATGGTTCTAGATGTTGACCAACCAGTCAAGGCATGCAGGGATATCTCAGGTTTGGTTTGGGGGTTGTCAAAATTTGCTATGAAATTATTTGGGTTTTCCTCAAGTTCATTGTCGCTAACATTTCCTTCAAGTAACAAGATTTGGGGTCTTTGGCATTTATGGCCCACAGTAAACCTTTCATTGCAATTGAAATACAAGCCTTGAGCATGTTTATTTTGCATTTCTTCCCACAACAAGCGCTTCATTAGTAGCGTTGTATTTGATCTAACAGGAATGAGAGAGTTTGTTTATGGTCTGTTGAACAAAGATGGTTTATTGAACTTCTTTTGATGAAGAATGATAACTCTATTTTTATAGTATTATTTTATCTAGTTAAACTTAAATTTTAACTTATATATTGTTGATTTTGTTTTTATTAAATAAATTATTACATCTCTTTGTATTTTTCATTTTCAGGATAAAACTGATGGAAAACGGATATTAATGAATAAATGAGTTTTTTCATTATTGATTAAATAAATGTTATTTAATCAAATGATTCATTGGTTGACAAATGGCACCATATGATGTTACCAAGTGTCAAATATTTTGATTAAATCTATGTGATACATGGATGAATTGGAATAATTCATTTAAGTGGAGAATTAGGTGAAGAATTATTCAATTTGGAATTGAATAAATAAAAAGACTTAAATGTTAAGT
>JAXCLQ010000011.1:16171724-16239070 GCA_035584115.1 Cedrela odorata | reverse complement strand
ATTAAAAGTCCAAATATCTTATGGTTTATATCAATGCAATAATTCTAATAAAAATTTTATATTCTTCACATAAATTTCTTAAACAAAACATAAGTAACAATATATCGCTTCGAAGCATACTTGATGCTAATAAGCTTATTGGGCTTAACTTCGCGGATTGGTACCGCAACTTAAGAATTGTTCTTAGGCAAGAGAAGAAGGTCATGTCCTGAAACAAAGTGTTATATTAGAACTTGCCAAAAATGCAACACAAGAGGAATACGATGCTTAAGTGAAGCTTCGTAATAATGATGAGCCATCATATGTGTGATTTTGGGCTCAATGTCATTATAGTTGCAAAAGTAACACGAGTCTATGGATGCTAAGGCGGTGCATCTCAAGGAGTTGTTTGATGCATCTGTTCGCACAAAAAGATATAAGATATCTAAGACTCACTTATATACTGATCTTGTATTGTAATCACTGTCAGGGTCTTATTCTCATAATTACTTAATATGTTAAGGTTTATTGAGAAAAACTTAAAATCATGAAAAGTTCTATGATACTTATGAATGGCTTTAAATAGTTTAAAAAAGGCCCTAAGAAAAGTTCAAAGGGTAAGATCCAAAAAGGGCTAACACTCATAAACCCAATGGTAGTGTAAATAAGAAGAAATATAAGGGCACATATTTCTTGTGGCAAGGATTGACATTGGGAGATGAATTGTACAAAATAATTAAAGGGCTTAAAGAAGAAATAGCAAGAGGTTGCTTATACTTTAGGCATATTTATGATTGAGGTTAATCTTAATGATAGCAAATCTTCTTGTTGGGTATTAGATACCAATTGTGGTTCTTACATATGCGATAATATGAAGAGTCTCAATGAGAATAAAAGACTTTGTAGAGATGAAGTGAACCTACCAGTGTAAAAAGGAGTAAGAGTTACTGCTTTAGTCATAGAAACTTATTTTCTGTTATTAAGTATATTAACTCTAAAATTATAAAATTGTTTTTACATTCCAGTACTTAATAGAAATATTCTCTTTATCTTGTTTAGACAAGAAAAGATTTAATTTTATTATAAAGAGCAATAGTTGTTCACTATCATATGATGATATTTGTGGTACTGGATATTTGAGTAATGAATTATATGTCTTAGAATTAAATAATATTATCTTCAATATAAACTAACAAGATAGTCTAAAAGAGTCATACCTTTAGCATTGTAGACTTGGTCATATAAATGAAACAAGAGTTATAAAATTGCACAAAGAGGGTTACTTGAACTCTTTTGATTATGAATTATATGCAACTTGTGAATCTTGTTTAATTAGTAAAATGACAAAATTACCCTTTATTTGAAAGGGATCACAATAGCCCAACACTTTGTGCTTAAAACATTCTCCATAAATTAAAAACAAATCATTGATTCTTCTCAAGTACTTAAAGATTGTCTTGATCTCTATCCAATGACCTTTACTTGGATTTACCAAATATGTACTCATAACACTTAGAGAAAATGACACATTAGGTTTTGTACATAGCATAACATACATGATTGATCATATGACTGAAGCAATTGAAAATTATTTCATGCGTTCAACCTCTATAGGAGTTTTAGAACACTTTTACTTTAGAGGGGTAGATTCCATGCCTCATAGGCTAGTAACCTCTTTTTGAATCTTTCATCTTAAACATTTTAAGAACTTTGTCTATGTACATGGATTGTGAGAGATCGAGCAACCTTTTAGATCTATCTCTATAGATCTTAATTCCCAGAATATAAGTTGTTTTTCCCAAATCCTTCATAGAGAATTTCTTAGATAGTTATAATTTGACTGATCGAAGTATTGGAAAATCATTTTCTATTATTAATATGTCATTTACATATAATATTAGAAATATGACTACGCTCCCACAAATCTTTTTGTCCACATAAGATTCATTTTCATTTTTGATAAAATCAAACTCTTTGATTGTCTCATCAAAATGAAGATTTCAACTCTAAGATGCTTGCTTTATTCCATAAATGAATCATTGTAGCTTATATACCTTGTTTATGTTTTCTTTAAAAATGAAACCTTCAGGTTGTATTATATACACATCATTTTTAAGGTTTTCATTTAGGAAGACAATTTTGACATTTGTCAAATCTCATAATCATGGTATATGCTATTGCAAGCAGAATCGTAATAGACTCATATGTCTTTCTCTTCAAGACATATTTGCACCCAATGAGAGTGATTACTTCAGGTGTATCTACCAAGTTCTAAGCTTGGTTGATATACATTTAGTCTATTTCAGATTTCATGGCTTTAAACCAATTAAAATAGTCAATATCAAATATTGTTTCTTTATAACTAGTCGGATCATTATTCACAACGATTAATACATCATTTTTACCTTTCATAAAGGATCTATATCTCCTTGGTTTATGGTGTATTCTACTAGACTTTTGGAGTTCTTAATCTTATAGTTGTTCCATTACCAATCTTTTGTGCATTGAGGTGATTTAATGTCATTTTGTGGTTTTAGAACTTCATCAAGTTCTAGTCTACTCCCACTATCTTTTCTTAGAAGAAACTCTTTCTCTAAAAAAATAACGTTACGTAAAATAAACACACTTTGTTCATTTGAATCGTAGAAGTAATATCCCTTGTTTCTTTTAGATACCACACAAATTTACATTTAATTTAGCTTACATTCAGCTTGTTAGTAGGCAATTGCTTCACATAAGCATCACAACCCCAAACTTCCATAAAGTTGAGATTGAGTCGTTTGCCATGCCATATCTTATATGGTGCCTTACTGATTGATTTAGATGGAATATTATTTAAAAGATAAGTAATTGTTTCCAGTGTTAGTCCCTAGAACAATATTGGAAGATTTGTGACAGACATCATTAATCGTATCATATCTAATAAGGTTCGATTTCTCATTTCAAAAAAATCATTGTGTTGCAGTGTCCCTAGAGGAGTCCATTGTGAAATAATGCAATGTTCTTTAAGATAGTCTTGAAACTTATAGCTTAAGTACTCTCCACTTCAATCAGATTACAATGCCTTAATACTTTTGCTAGTTTGTTTCTCTATTTTATTTTTAAATTCTTTGAATTTTTCAAATAATTTAGACTTATACTTCATCAAGTATACATAACCAAAACATAAATGATCAACAGCAAATGTTATAAAGTAGAAGTAACCACCTTTGCTTGAATTGACATAGGCCCACATACATCAGTATATACTAGCTCTAGTAATTCAGTTTCACGTAATCTCTTTCTAATAAATGGTAATTTTGTTATTTTATCAATTAAACAGGATTCACAAGTTGCATATGATTCATAATCAAAAGAGTTCAAGTAACCTTCTTTGTGTAATTTTATAAGTCTTGTTTTATTTATATGACCAAGTATACAATGCCAAAGGTATGACTCTTTTAGACCATCTTGTTGGTTTATATTGAAGATAATATTATTTAATTTCAAGATATATAATTCATTGCTCAAATATCCAGTATCATAAATATCATCATATGATAATGAACAACTATTGCTCTTTATTATAAAATTAAATCTTTTCTTGTCTAAACAAGATAAAGAGAATATTTCTACTAAGTACTGGAATTTAAAAACAATTTTATAATTCTAGGATTAATATACTTAATGACAGAAAATAAGTTTCTATGACTAAAGCAGTAAATCTTACTCCTTTTTGCACTCGTAGGTTCATCTCTACAAAGTCTTTTATTCTTATTGAGACTTTTCATATTATCACATATGTAAGAACCACAATTGGTATCTAATACCCAACAAGAAGATTTGCTATCATTAAAATTAACCTCAATCATAAATATGCCTAAAGTATAAGCAACCTCTTGCTATTTCTTCTTTAAGCCCTTTAATTATTTTGCACAATTCATCTTCCAATGTCAATCCTTGCCACAAGAAATATGTGCCCTTATATTTCTTCTTATTTACACTACCATTGGGCTTATGAGTATTAGCCCTTTTTGGGCCTTACCCTTTGAACTTTTCTTAGGGTCTTTCTTAAACTATTTAAAGTCATTCATAAGTATTATAAAACTTTTCATGATTTTAAGTCTTTCTCAATAAACCTTAACATATTAAGTAATTATGAGAATAAGACTCTGGTAGTGATTGCAATACAAGATCAGTATATAAGTGAGTCTTAGATATCTCATATCTTTCGGTGCGAGCAGGTGCATCAAACAACTTCTTGAGATGCACTGCTCTAGCATCCATAGACTCGTGTTACTTTTGCAACTATGATGACATTGAGCCCAACATCACATATATGATGGCTCATCATTATTACGAAACTTTACCTAAGCATCGTATTACTCTTGTGTTGCATTTTTGGCAAGTTCTAGTATAACACTTTGTTTCAGGACATGACCTTCTTCTCTTGTCTAAGAACAATTCTTAAGTTGCGGTACCAATCCGCGAAGTTAAGCCCAATCAGCTTATTAGCATCAAGTATGCTTCGAAGCGATATATTGTTACTTATGTTTTGTTTAAAAAATTTATGTGAAGAATATAAAATTTTTATTAGAATTATTGCATTGATATAAACCATAAGATATTTGGACTTTTAATCTAGTGGTTACTCCCACTATTTTATTTGAATTTTATCAACCCTCGTAGTAAAAAAAATTATTCGTGGGCTAGGATCTCATCTTGCTTAAAATAAAATGACAACGAGGGTTAATCACTCTATTTAAGTTCGATTAGGTAGATACTTATTATCAATCACATCTTATGTAACTCCTAAACTCGTTAAGTTGACAACTCTTGTCATAACAATTCTTACCAATCATATCTTATATGAAACTTAACATTTGCCACCAAAATAAATGATCATGACGAGAGCTAACTCATCAAGTATTTTGGTTAAGTCAAACCATTATTAATAATCTAAACATATTCGATGTAAAACTTTGATCTTGACGAGGGCCAAGTAAATAAAGAATGAAAAAAAACTCAGGTTTAGATTGTAATAATGGAAGACAATGATATAGACTTAAATTATTCAGAGGGAATTTAGTTTTTAATTTGTTTTAAACTTTAAAATAAATTATTTTGAATGAAAGAATGCACTAGTTGGGTTCCCAGAAGAATGGTGGAGTCACAGAGGTCCCACTTAAAAACCAAACTCCTTAGGCTCTTATCGCCTTTTTGACAAAACCAGTCTAGACATGCATCAATCAAA
Source organism: Cedrela odorata (assembly GCA_035584115.1). Lineage (NCBI taxonomy): Eukaryota > Viridiplantae > Streptophyta > Magnoliopsida > Sapindales > Meliaceae > Cedrela > Cedrela odorata. Next base: position 16,233,858 of record JAXCLQ010000011.1, on the reverse strand, counting down.
CAAGCAACTAAATTCTAAGTTTATTAGGTCTCTTAATACATCTTATGTATTTTAAATTCATCACATTAAAATATTCATAATATTTTATTATTTTAATCTTTATCCAATCTTATTAGATATATTTATCTTTTATATTCATGTAATTCTAATCTTATTAGAATTTTAATCTTTATCCAATATTATTGGATATGTTTATCATTTGAATTCATGTAATTATAATCTTATTATAATTCTAATCTTTATCCAATCTTATTGGATATATTTATTTTTGAATTCATGTAATTCTAATCTTATTAGAATTTTAATCTTTATTCAATATTATTGGATATATTTATTTTTGAATTCATGTAATTCTAATCTTATTATAATTTTAAATGTATCCAATTATGCATCAAACAACTCTTTGAGATGCACTATAATTGAGCTAGCATCCATAGACTCGTATTGATTTTGCAACTCTGATGAGATTGAGCCCAGCATCACGTATACTGCCTACTCATCATCATCACGATGCTTCACCTAAGTATCATATTTCTCTTGTGTTGCATTTTCGACAGGTTCTGGCAGAACACTTTGTTCCAAGAGATAGACATTTTTCCCTTGCCAAAGAACAATTCTTAAGTTGCAATACCAATCCGCGAAGTTAGGCCCAATCAGCTTATTAGCCTCAAGTATGTTTCGAAGAAATATATTATTCCTCATATTTTGTTTAGGAAACCTATGTGAAGAATAAAAAAAATTTATTAGAATTATTACATTGATATAAACCATGAGATATTTAGACTTTATTTTGATCCATGATGAAATATGGATCTTCAGTTAATGACCATGTGTTGAAAATGATTAGCTACATTGAAAAATTAGCTGATCTTAGTTTCATCATGGACCATTACTTATATATTGATCTTGTATTGCAATCACTACCTGAATCTTATTCTCAATTCATTATGAATTTTCATATGAATAAGATGGATGCTACACTTCCTGAATTACTTAATATGTTAAGGCTTGCTGAGAAAGACCTAAAACCACAGAAAAGTTCTGTGATGCTTATAAGTGACTTTAAAAAAATTAAGAAAGGCCTTAAGAAAAATTCGAAGGGTAAGGCCCAAAAAGCTAACACTCATAAGCCCAATGGTGCTGTAACCAAGAAGAAGAAAGACAAAGGCACGTGTTTCTTTTGTGGCAATGATGGACATTGGAAGAGGAATTGGGCAAAATATCTCGAGGACTTAAAGAAGAAAAAGCAAGGAGTTGCTTCAACCTTAGGTATATTTATAATTGAGGTTAATCTTAGCAAATCTTTTAGTTGAGTATTAGATACTGGTTGTAGTTCTCACATATGTAATAATATGCAGGGCCTCAATGAGAATAGAAGACTTCATAAGGATGAAGTGGACCTACGAGTGGAAAATGGAGCAAGAGTTGCTGTTTTAGCCGTAAGAACTTATTTTCTGTCATTACCAAATGGATTAGTTCTAGAATTAGAAAATTATTTTTATGTTCCAGTACTTAGTAGAAATATTATCTCTGTATCTTGTTTAAACAAGAAAGGATTTAATTTTATAATAAAGAACAATAATTGTTTATTTTCATATGATGATATTTATTATAGTACTGAATATTTGAATAATGGATTGTATGTTCTAGAATTAAATAATATTATCCTCAATATAAACAAACAAGATAGTTTAAAAGAGTCATACATTTGGCACTGTAGACTTGGTTATATAAATGAAACAAGACTTACAAAATTACATAAAGAGGGTTACTTGAACTCCTTTGATTATGAATTATATGCAATTTGTGAATCCTGTTTAATTAATAAAATGAAAAAATTACCCTTTATTAGAAAGGGACTACATGCAACTGAATTACTACAGTTAGTACATACTGATGTATATAGCCCTATGTCAATTCAAGCAAATGGTAGTTATTTCTACTTTATAATATTTACTGATGATTATTTACATTTTGGTTATGTATACTTGATGAAGTATAAGTCTGAATTCTTTAAATTATAAGATATAAAGAGATAATTTTTTTTATTAAAGTACTTAAAGATTGTCTTGATCTCTATTCGATGACCTTTACTTAAATTTACCAAATATATGCTCATAATACTAAGAGAAAATCACACATATAGCCCAGTTCCATTTATTGATCTCAGTGCTCAAGGTTCTCCGCTTCATTTTTAGCACTTCCTCGATGCTAAATATCTCCGATTCAAGAAGGAAAAAGTATTCATTTAATGCATATTTTCGGGTAGAGATGAAAACCTCACAAAATTCTTGATCATAATTGGAAGCAAACATAGCATTTGCAATGGCCTTGAGATCAGGAATAACACGAGGATGGATCAAGTCTACGATATATTCCCCAGATACAGAGCCACTGCTAACTCTTCCCCCTGATGCTTCAACTGATTCATCCTCAGCTAAACAAAAGACTCATCATAAACAACATCCTCTTAGCAAGAATGAAAAGAAACATATTCCGGCTCAAAGTAACGCTTATGCTGAACAAGAATGTGGATTAACTCCTCAAGCGTTGACATTGCAATCTGAAGCAGATAATAAGCTTGGTAAAGAAGTTGCTTCAGCTTTCCATTTTCGTTCACAGGCAAGCTGCCTAAACTTCAATCAATGTTTGAACTTCATCAACAGCTCCCGAATACTCGGAAACTTCCCCTGGGCCAGTGTCCCGAATCATTCTTTGATTGGACTCCCACTGCAGGATCCTTCTCTCGGCACATTTTATTCGCACCTCAACCTCAATGTATTCCCTGCCATTGCTTGTTTCCAGTCATTATAGAGAGATGTATATCGAGATGGGCAAGGAGTTTCTTCAAACCATCACTCAAATTTTCAGTTGTACCTAATGCCTTTAAAATGTGGTGGGCTGCGGCAATCAAATGTTGTTCTCCTTCATGGTTGGGCATCACAGATTGATAACCAGACATATTAATGAGAATAGAGAAATAGAATGATTCGACTCGATTCGATTCTTGTACACCTTCAATAATCCCCCAAGTACAAATAAAGTCAAAGATAAAACATTGTCTTGGAACTAATGCACCCCAAGTCACAATTTAGAGCAGACAAAGGAATTGAAATTGCGAGGAAGAGCTGGGTTTTACTTACAGATGCAGATAGTCCCCTTAGTGTTTGTAAATTGGCAGATTTAAGTTAGAATTCCACCGGCAAATTAGCCTATTCAACTTCAAGCCACAGAAAGACACAGAAAAGAGAATGATGATAACAGCCCAACCCAGTTGAAGATCCTATTGAGATGAAATCAAAATCCCTACCTAAATTAATAATTAATAATTAATTAATTAAATAATAAATAGACAAAAGTAGAAGAAGAAGAAGAAGAAGAAGAAGAAGAAGAAAAGGGAAGATTTTCTCAGTTACCCATCTAAAATTACAAACCTAACAATAAAACGTTGACTGTTTCTCTCTTAAATCCCTTCATGTTCATGCTCTTTCATGAAATATACAACAAAATCTGACAACCGAAGAATAATAAAACTCAAATATAACCTCATAACTCAAGTACCCATATGAATATTTGGCCAAGGACAGACTCAAATGATCAAAACCAGAACCTCTTGTCTCATTTCTCTCACAAACTTCCATCTCATTCTTCAATATTATTAAGCTAGAAGATAACTAAAAATAACCTCATGATGCAACCAACAATACAGAATCAAATCTTAAATGAATCTTCTAACATAGAGCATCTTAATTAAGATCAAATAAATACACAACAAAACATCCATCAAACACATCTACAAAATCTTCCATTTCTCAATACCATCAGAGAAAAGTCAACCAGATAGAAGAAGTGAAAAACAAAATTTTCCCAGAGAAAATGAGAGAGAATTTGTGAGAAAATGACTTACATGGTAGAGCCAAACAAAAAAAAAAAAAAAAAAGGGGGATAGAGAAGAAGTTGGAAACTTTTTTAGTGCGAGAAGGAGAGCCAGTAACGTGCTCCACCCTAAGGCTGTTTCTCTGCAACTTTTCTTTGGCCAACATTCAAGATTCAACGTTTTGATTTTTTATTTTATTTTATAAAAGCTTATCATAGATTAGGATCATACCATATCACATCACGTAGCGTAAAATGAAAAAGCAAGTAAAAGAATCAGTAACTATAAACAAAAGATAGATTAGGATCACCAACTTCCTTTCTTCTCTTACATTATAACATATTCTGTAAATATTAAGAGCATATTATTCTTATTATTATTTGATATCATAAGCTCTATAAACTGTATTTATATTATACAGTGTATTTATATTCTTTTGTCCACGACCAGGTGGACTTCACTGTTATTTAACTGTTGACACTTGCTACGACATGTTCGTTAACAGACAGCTCAGATAAAGTTTAAGGTTTCCAACCGGTGAGTGAACACAGGCTCACTGTTGTACGCTCTCAGCATAGATATCATTTTCGGTTCAACGTAGCAACGGTGCAATGCAACCTCCTATGTAATAATTACATCTGGATCCCTGATTTCTTAGGTTTTTTTAGATAAAAGTATAATTTATGTAAATCTCTAAATCTTATGAAAATAACTAAAATAATATTATAATTTTTAGGTTTAAGTTTTCAACAACTTAATTAATTAAAACGTATAAAGACTTGTTTTTATAGATATGGAGAAACTAAACCTTATGTATTAAAAAGAAAAGCATTGGGACCTAGATGTTATTATCCCATTTAATGTACATAATTGTTTACAATAAAATATTGTGTTTTGTATGTGATTTGTTGAAATTCTCGCTCTTGAGTCATTAATCTTTGTTGGTTATCAAAGTAATGTAAATTAAATTACAAGAGGAGAGGTTTCGGGGACGAGGGAGGTTGCGGTTTGGTTTATTTTTTTTGTAATAAAAGAATATATATATATATATATATATATTTTGTGTTCAAAGCTGAAAATGAGGAAGTGAAATAAGATTTAGTAGTCGTAATTAGTTAATTTGTTTGTTATTGTAGATTATTTTATTTTTATTTTGTTTAGTTTGAATTTATAAAAAAATTGAGAATCAAATATAATATATATATATATATATATGTATGTATGTATGTGCGTACGAGAAAATTGGCGGTTTATTTATTGAAATCAACACTATTCAACAATCTATGCATAGCCAAAAATTATCATATATATATATATAATTAAATTTACTTTTTCATCAACTAAACACAAAATTTATTAAAATAAAAAATAATCATTAATTTATATTAAATTAAATTACCAATTATATCATTAAATTAAATTTTTTTTATTATATTAACACAAGATTAACAAATAAGAAAAACTCCCAAATTTTTATTTTTTTATCAACCAAATAAAATATATTATCTACAAAATTAATAAGAAGGATAAAATTTTAAATATTTTATTTAGTTTATTTTTTTAATTTAATTTTTTTATTAAGAATTGAAATAATAATTTATTGACACGTTAATTTATTAACATTTACATAATAATTAAAAAAAATTATTGATATGTTAATCTATTATTTTTATTTGATTTTATAATTAGTGTGTGTGTTTTTATTTATTTAAATATTATTAAATTGGGACATAAATTCCCTTCCAAAATGGGTCGATCTAAGGACGGGGAGTCCTTTCCCAAAACGAGGACAGAGATATGATGATAATTATTAATCGGTTGCTATCCCTAAACATGAGTAATCTATATAAAAAAAAAATGATAATAATTGTATGTTCAATTCTTATAACATTAGAACCTCTCCTGTAAATTGAAAAAGGCAATTGATTGGAGTATTGTATAAGGTCGTTGGGTTGTGATAAAAGAGAAGCAAAAGTTAGGTTTTTTGGCGGGCTGCGGATACTAGCAATAGAGTCAAGAATGGAGAACGAAGAAAACATACATATGGAAATGGCGACAATTGAAGAAAGAGAATCAACGATGATTAGTAAAACGGCGCCGTTGAAGACTTATAAGTTCAATTAAACTAGTATCGTTTAATGGAATAAATATCTAATATACATTTTAAATGAAATATTCAACATGATTAATTCAATAATAGTAATTTAGTCGTAATAATTCTTTTAATTGAATATCAATTTATGACACGTTAGAAACAGCGCAAGATTGAAAAGTTAGCTGGGTCATGGCGCCAAAAGGTATATAATGTTGGTTATTTTATAAAAAAAAAAGAAAAAAAAAAAAAAGCGAGAGATAAACGCCTATACTCATGCCAAACCCACGAATATTTCCTTCACTCTCGCTCTCTCAATCTCAATCTTTACCACTCTCCATGCATGCATCTTCTTTCTTTTGATTTTCCTCCCTCCGTTTATACAGAAAGAGAGAGAGAGAGAGAGAGAGAGAGGAGCAGGACTGCGATTTGGAGGCTCTTGGTGTTCCATGTAAGTTTTCTTATTTTTATTCAATTTTATCAATGAGTTTTGGAAATTAATTGGTTTATGGGTTTAATGTTTATCGAGGATTAATTTGGGTTAGGCAAGAATGTGTGCATGTCAAGACTAGGCTACGGTTCTGCATTTGATTTATGTGATTGTTGAAAGATGAGAAGTTTTCTTTGTTGGATAATGAGCGAATAATGAGAACTCTGAGGCCTGAGGAGTCAGTTCAATGGTTAGGCCAATGATTTTAGGGAATTTCTTGGTCATTAGAGAAAAAGAGGATAATGCAAAATGAGAACCCAATGAGGTAAAGTGATCGGGGTGCTTTTGGGATTTCTTGGGTATCAGAGAAAAGAAAAGAAAAAAAGATAATGCATACTGAGAAAAGATAGATAAGGCTGTCATGGAAGATACGATGTTTGATAATTATATGCCCGTGTGCATGCCAATAAGAAATTATACTTGTTTGCATAATCCATGTTTATACAAACATCAATGATTTTTATGTGTTTCAATTTGGGAATGTTCTACATTTACCCATCTTTGCTATGGACGGCAATACATCGGATATTTGAAAATTCCAAACCGATTGAAATATCTAATATCTCATACTTAACCATAACCGGAAAAAAAAAAATATATGGCTGATATTCGTATCTAAAATCGATTGAAAAATGGGATATCGAAACCCACCGAATATCCAAAAAATATTCAAGCAGCAATGGTGCAGCAGACCCTTGGAAAACACAAACACTTCTCCTGCTTTTAAGTACTTTACACACTCCTTATCATTTCTAGCGAACTGAAAAGTTAGTTACCCGGTACAGTTGTATAATTTTTTTTCAAATTAAGTAGGGGACATTAAAAGGAAAATAATAGAGATAAAAATTGAACCTTTATTTGCTGCTTATGCCTTTGCGCCTCCTCTTGCTTCTTCTTCTTCCTCTTGTGAAACCCAGCCATGTAGTTCGTATAAGTTTTTTTTTTTTTTTTTTTTTTTAACTCTTCAGGGTGTTGAGACTTAAGAGGAATGCCGAGAAGGGAAAAAAGAAATTAGGAAATTAAGATTATGTTATTTTGTTTAATAGTATTTATAATTTTTTATTATTCATTTTCTGGTCGGTTATCAGATATCGGATATCTGATAACTATAACCGACCGAAATCAATTTCAATTATATAATTTCAAAGCAGAAATCTAACCAAGTTAAATAGCACCGGCTTCTAAACTCAAGTGGCATAGATCATGTTTTCATTTTTTACTTATTCTTGTATGCTGGAAAATGTTGTTAACGTTTTATGTAAGATTTATACAAACTTTAACAGTGTTTCTGCATTCATTGTCTTGCCTTCTATTGTGCTTTCCAGTTAAATTATGTTCCTCTACTGTACTTCTATTTCATATTTGTCACAAGTACTTGGATAGGAACCTTAAGTTATTTCTCGTCTCACAGTTGAATGATCTCCTGTACCTTGAGATGGCATGGGACCTCTAGAGCCTAAATCAGATCAGACATTTTCAGTTATGGAACCTGGACTTGCAAGTGGAACTAGATGTGATTTGAAGACACATCCAACTACCACTCCCTCTGAAGTTACCCCAGCCGAAAAGTTAAATTCCTTGTCTTCTTCAGATGAAGACCTCAAATTTGATGTAGAAGAAACGCACAAGTCCAGAACTGGTGCTACTAGTCCCCATAAACATAACAAAGATGCTCAGTTAGCTTCAGATTACAACGAAGAGGATTTTCCGGTCAGCTCTATGCCAAGACAAGAACAACTAAATGATGGATTGAACACAAACAATAGGACAGCAGTAGAATATCCTCCAACTCAGGTGATGGATCGAGCTAGTGACTCTACTTCCCCTGATCCAAATAGGATTCCACCTCATGTATTTGATAGAAGTAAATCCACAGCTCCAGTGGAATGGAGTGTTGCATCCAATGAATCATTGTTTAGCATTCACATGGGGACTATGAGTTTCACTGGAGAACAATTTAGTTGGATGAATAAATCTGGAGAACTTGGATATGCTAGTGATATTCAATTTTCCGGGCCACTGATTGACGTCCCAAGCTCTTCGCCGCCACCCCCAACTAATAAATCAACTGAGCTTGGCATGAAAAATGGTAATATGAACCAAGGGTTGGGTGCCACTGAAGCAGCTGCTGCTGAAACAATGAGGGAAGTGATAAGGGAAAATGACGGTAATCATTGTTTCCAAGAGAAGAAACCTGTTCCGAAAGTAGATCCTCGTGCTATTACTCCAAAACAATCAGATGATTCCAGCATCAAATCTTTTGCATTTCCAATGTAAGTTATTATTTCACTCACAATTCTCAACCTAAGAAGCATAAAATTCTGCTTATCATACATCTATTTTTGTATTAATGAATTGCTTGCTTGTTGGGTACCCAAAATCTTGCAAATGTATAGACAATATTGAAGTGGAACCGGAAACTGAATCATTTTCTGTATATGAAGATTGACAGGGGAATTAGATAATAAAAGTGGGTCATTGAGTGTGGGCAAAGTAACGCAAAAGAAACAACATTCGCAGCCTCAGATCACCGAAAATGCCACTGAGCCAGAAGTCCCGGAACCACAGCCTGAGCCGCAGGTTTCAAAACCGCAGACACCTAAAGCAAACAAAAATGGTGGTCAGGGCAAATGGTTCTCTTGCTTCTCTTGTTGCTCATTCTGTTCGTGAGGGACATTACGAGGCCCTAATGCAGGTGGCTAATTACATGGTTCTCAATATAGAAGCGGAAAGTGGTCTTGTCAAATATGCAGGGTCTTCAATTTTCTTTTATAGTTTTACAGTTTCTTCTTTCTTGTTAATTTAGTCAACATGATATTACTCACACACATTCTTTTATCCATTTTGCAAAAGTATATACAGTTTCACATTGCATAAATTTCTTGCATTCATGTTCAAATGAACAAAATTGTCAATGAAAGCCATGGCAAAATAAATATTCCTTCTAATGGCTGGCTTTCTTTCTGCGGATTAATCTTGTTTAATTTTATCAATAATATGTAATTAGAGTTATAGGTTCTTATGTTGTGGATTTTTCTCCAATCCTTTGTTGTCAATCTCATACTAGTGTTGATGTAGGCATGGATCATAGAGTTGATATAACAACTTTAATAGCGTCGTTTATTGAACATGAAATGTGCCAAGAGCTAAATAGATGATTGTTTTACATGCTCTACTTTCTTTAAGTACACACACCTTCTACCAAAGTCCAAAAATATATGACAGCTTAACATTCAAAGTATGAGAGTAACAGAGATCGCAGTGGGTCAGGATGGGCGGGAATGGGATGGTCGTCCCAATTTCGTTTTGATTTCAGTCTCCTGCCAGTTTAATAAAAATAAATAAATAAATAAAAAATACACATTAAAATATTGATAAAATTGAATAAAAAGACAATAAATTACGGTGTTAATAGATTGTTTATTTTAATTTATATATAAATATTAATAAATTAACTTATTAATAAATTATAATTATAATTCTTAATAAATAAAAATGATAGAAAATAAATTAAATTAGAGAAATTAAATTAAATAAACATTTAAAAATTTTATGTTTTTTATTAATTTTGTATAAAATATTTTTTATTTAGTAGATGAAAAAATAAAATTTTGAGCATTTCTTTTTTTTGTTAATCTTTTGTTAATATAATAAAAATAATAATTTAATGATTATAATTGATTGTTTAATTTAATATCAACTAAATATTATTTTTATTTTAATAATTTTTATTTAATTAATAAAATAATAATTATATATATATATTAAAATATAAATTTATATTAATTATTTTTAATATAAAAAAAGAAAAGAAAATAGGGCAGGGAGAGGGATAACCGTTCCTCGTTCGGTGACGATTTCGTCGCGGATTTCTGCTTTGAATGGGCTGTGGCATGTATGTTTGTGGGTAACATTTACACATGTAGATGAGGAGTGAAGAGGTGGCCTATCTCAGCACAAATCGTGTCCATAATAGAAGCTTGACATGTTATTGTAGCAGCACGGCCCGCATGGTCACCATTTATTAATAATAATAATAATAATAATTAAAATTAAATAAAACAAAAGAGAAAAACAAATTGACATAAAAGAAGTTTTAGATAAAGTAATTGCATTGGATTTAATTTTATAATTAATTTGTTTAGTAATTCTTTTTATTATTATTAATAAATATTGAGCTACAAGTTTAATTTTAAATAAGTTTTGTTGATCAGAACATTTATTTAGTGTGTTTAAATGAAGCAATATCATGAATATTATTAATCTAGTGTTCATTTTTTTAACTGTATCAATCCAATAAGATTGTAGATTGATTAAAATTAATTAAAAAAATAATATAAATTGATCCCTATATTTTATATGAATATCTATCATTTTATTAAATAATATTATAATTAAAAAAATTATTATATGAACGGGATGTATTTATCACTTATAATTAAATTACATAATTATTAAAGAGTAATGTTATTACCAACTTAATTAATTTAAAATATAATTTTTTTATGAATTTATTAATAATTTCACTATATCAATTTAAATAGATATTCGATTATCATCAATAGTAAAAAAAAAAAAATGATTAGTAACATTGTGACTTATCCATCCTTAAGTCGGCTGGCATGACAAAACCCAGGTTCGACCAAGGACGGTCCGAGTTTCAAACGGTCCAATCCAACTTAAACCACTAAATTGCGTTTGCATTACTTTGCAATGGCTAAGTAGTAAATATGTAAAAGGTAATAACGAAACGGTAAAATCACATTATTCTTCGCGGTTCCAGCAAAAAAAAGAAAATCAAAACGACGCGCGCCCGTCCCCTCAAGCTCAAATATGTTTTGCCGCCAAACCGTCATTTCAAGATCTCAGCGGGAAACTTGATTAAGAAAACATAAAAATGGCGCCTTTCGTTCACATATAAAAATAAAAAAAACAATTCCATTTACACAACCAGTTCTAGTTCTCGATTCATCTATCAATTCTAAGCAAAGCAGAGTATCAGAGAGAGAAAATGGAGAAAACAGTAAGCCCAGATGCAATTTCAACGATGTTATCAAACCCATCTCCGGATTCATCCTCTGATCTGCCTGAGATCATCGTACAAGTTTTGGATCTCAAGCTTACAGGCAACCGATACATGTAACTCTTCTTTCGTTTTTCTTTTCTTATTTTCTGATTGTAAAGTTTATGGATGGTGTTTCTGCTCTCTGTTTTGGTTAGATTCTCTGTTTGCTAAACGTCTCTGGTGATTGTATTGGGTTAACAAAGCTAGTATGTGAAAATTTGTAACTCTTGCTTGTTAGGTTTGTGAATCGTCATCACATCTGGGTCTCGATTTGGTTATGGGGATTTTAGAATGCTTGATTTACTTGTGTATATGGGCGATTTGTTTGTAGGTTTAATGCTAGTGATGGAAAGAAGAGCGTAAGAGCAATCCTGCCCTCAAATTTATCATCAGAAGTTATCTCTGGAAATATTCAAAACAAGGGTCTTATTCGTATTCTGGATTATGCTCTCAATGAAATCCCCACTAAATCAGAGAAGTAAGCCATAATTTAAAGAACTTTTCTTTTCCCTTGTCCTCCCTATAAATTATCAACTTAGTTGTTAATTTAATATTTTTGTTTAAATTGTTTTCAGATACCTGATTGTGACAAAATGTGAGGTGGTGTCTTCTGCACTTGATATGGAGATCAAGGCTGAGGTGAAAAGTAAGGAATCTGGCATAATATTGAAACCAAAGCCAGAAAATGAAATGAGGAATGAGGTCACAAGAAAAGGGCCTGGTGTTGTTTTGAAGCCAAAGCAAGAAATGGTAGCTAAGTCAGCCGCTCAAATAGTACATGAACAGCACACAAAGTGAGTTTCCTCATTTCAATTCAATACCCATTATCTTATATTTGATTTTATATTTTGGTCTAATAATATATTTTTGTTTGTTAAATTTCAGTATGGCCCCAGCTGCACGTATGGCTATGACAAGAAGGGTTCATCCTCTTGTTTCTTTGAATCCTTACCAAGGTAATTGGACAATAAAAGTTCGTGTTACAAGCAAAGCAAACATGCGTACTTACAAGAATGCAAGAGGAGAAGGATGTGTCTTCAATGTGGAATTAACTGATGAAGATGTAAGTTCATAATTCATCATTTCATTGGTTTAATCATTTTTTTTTGGGGGTGAATATGTTTGTAATTGATGAAATAAAATTGGTTTATTGGTGTAGGGTACACAAATACAAGCAACAATGTTCAATGAAGCCGCAAGGAAATTCTATGACAGGTTTCAGCTGGGGAAGGTGTATTACATATCAAAGGGAACTCTAAGGGTTGCTAACAAACAGTTTAAGACGGTGCAAAATGATTATGAAATGAATTTGAATGAGAATTCCGAGGTGGAAGAAGCCATTAATGAAGAAACTTTCATTCCTGAAACAAAATTTAATTTTGTACCTGTTGATGAGTTGGGGCCTTATGTCAATGGGAATGAACTTGTTGGTAAGAGTCCTTCCTTCGAACCTTGTTTATAACTAAATTTACAAATTGCTAATCTTTGTAGTTATGTATTTTCAGATATTATAGGGGTTGTTCAAAGTGTTTCTCCAACAATGAGTATTCGAAGGAAGAGTAACAATGAAGTAGTTCCAAAGCGTGATATAACTGTTGCAGATGAGACGTAAGTGTATACTTGTCTTCTTGACTAGTTTGATGATACGTTATTACGTTATATTGAATTTGATGTACATATTTGAAATGCAGGAAGAGGACAGTTGTGGTTTCACTGTGGAATGATCTGGCAACCAATGTAGGGCAGGAATTGCTTGACATTGCTGATAAATCTCCCATTGTTGCTATTAAATCCCTTAAAGTAGGAGATTTTCAAGGTAAACTAAATTTAGTGTGTAAGATAGTCATGCCAATTGAATTTTCTTAGCAAGAAAGAAAAAGTGTACTTATTTATAATGCAAATTATATAATATTGTAGGCATATCTTTGTCAACACTGGGCAGGAGCACATTAGTAGTAAATCCAGATATACCAGAATCAAAGAAGTTGAAATCCTGGTAAGCTAATGACTAGTCAAATGATTGTTCTTTTCTTCTTCTTCTTTCTTGCATATATGCATTGCCTTTAAGTGTACGCTTAATGCTATGAAGGTATGAGTCTGAAGGTAAAGGGACGTCAATGGCTTCTATTGGATCTGGTTTGAGCCCTTTGGCAAAGAGTGGAGCCAGGTCTATGTACTCTGATCGAGTGTCCCTTTCTCACATAACAAGTAACCCAACCTTGGGTGAGGAAAAGGTATTGCAACATCATTCCTTAATTTTCCATTAGATTAGTTTTATATGTATGTAAGTATGTATATAACATTTCTTGATCATTTAATCTGTATGCAGTGCAGTCAGCTAATAATGAAATTGAGTTTACACTAGATTTAGTTCTTGAGTTTGATTGATGAAGTGTTAAGCATACTTTTAACAGACCTTTTAAGGAGGGCAACGGATTAGTTTTATATGTATGAAAGGATGTATAGCACATTTCTTGATAATTTAATCTGTATGCAGTAAAGTGAGGGCTAATAATGAAATTGAGTTTACACTAGATTTAGTTCTTGAGTTTGATTAATGAATTGTATAGCACACTCTTAATAGAATTTTTTTTTCCATTTGGGAAAGGAAGATAACCTGACTAAAATTGAGTATTAATCTCCTCTTGGTTTGAAGCATGTTTTATTTGTCCCATTTGATTAAAATAAAATGAATTTATTTCTATTATTTTCCAGCCAGTGTATTTTAGTCTCAGAGCATACATAAGCTTAATCAAGCCTGATCAAACAATGTGGTACCGTGCCTGCAAAACTTGCAACAAGAAAGTGACAGATGCTGTGGGATCTGGGTATTGGTGTGAAGGATGCCAGAAAAATGATGAAGAGTGTAGTTTAAGGTGAGAAACAATGATCTATTGGAGCTTTTAGACACTTGAATTGAAATTCAACAAGTTGTTTGATTCAAATGTATTCTTGCCATCCCAACAATTTTTTTTTTTTTTTGGTTCCATTTTCAGGTACATAATGGTTGCAAGGGTCACTGATGGAAGTGGTGAAGCTTGGATTTCTGTATTCAATGACGAAGCAGAAAGGATAATTGGGTGCTCTGCGAATGAGCTTGATGAATTGAAGTCACAGGTAAGCCAATATATGAGTGTTATTCCATACATAGTTACACAATTATCATGAAACCAGCTTTTCATATACTCTCTCTTTCTCTTTCAGATGGCAGAAGAGAATTCATATCAAATGAAGTTAAAAGAAGTAACTTGGGTTCCTCATCTCTTCCGGGTTAGTGTCGCGCAACATGAATACAACAATGAGAAGAGACAAAGGATAACACTCAGGGGTGTTTCTCCAGTTGATTTTGCTGCTGAATCCAAGTTTTTGCTTGAAGAGATATCCAAGAAACTTTCTCAACAGAATACTTAAGCTGATTTTGTTTTATAAAATGTTCTCTAGGTTGATTTCTTGTTTATGTTAGTTGGGATTATGTCTGTCAGTCACAGTATTGCTTGTAATTATCTTCAGGCAATCAATTATAAGTATTTTGTCACCCTTTTATATACTTCTATAATTTTATGTACTGTTCATGACATTTTCTTTTTCTCATCCAGTGGATACATTTAAAAGGTTTAGAACAATTATTAGATGATTAATCAAATACAATTGCACTCAAGTTTCTCTTTTTAATATAATTATTAGTACTCTTTATTACAAATTGAATTTGGTCTTATTTATATTTATCTCTTCAATAAAGCTTTGGCAACAAACAGAAATCCAGAGAGGATATAGTTTTATGCTCAGTCATCCTTTATTTGAGATTAAAGGTTAAGAGGTTATAACAACCATAAGTCATAACCTATCATCTTGTTTGTAGTCATGGTACATTAGCTATTCTATTGATACACTAGAATTTCAGGATTCTGAATACCAGCAACATCACATCATAATTTAATATTAGCCTGAAAATCAAAGAGATCAAGAAAAATTCATTCCATAATTGCAAGTATGACACTAAACATAACATTTAAGGATCTTTTATTTCATCAAATGATCAAAAGAACACTTCAGTTATTCTCCAAGATGTGGGAATACAAAAATCTTCCACCTACTTTTTATTAACAAATTGTTGTTTCCACTGAGGTTGAACTTCAGGTGATGCTATGATTTACATACAATTCTCTATCTCATACCTTTTCATACGAAGAGATCATTGTAGAAATTTTATGCAACAATTTTGATGCTTTGCCATTGCCATCTCTTTCATCTTTAGACAGGGGGGAGGACCATTCCTGAAAATTATGAAGGCTGCCTGTGAAGTCGGTAAAGAGTCCATCAACTCCAATCTTGTTTAACCAGTAGTCGTACTCCTGGTATGGGTCTTGATGAAAGTTGAAGTGTAAGTACAAGTTCTCATTCCGGTAAGTGTATGGATGCACCTAAATTTAAGATCACGATGACCCGTTACAATTGAACTCTTAAAGATAGAATTGACTAATAAATCACTTGAATAGTACAGAGAAGGGTACCTGTAGGTCAAGGGCATGTGCTCTAGCAACAAGATCTGTAGGCGTCTGCAAATAGTTGTTTTTAACAGGAACTATTGTATCCTTCCAAGGTCCGATGCCCACAACATAATCCTTAATGAAATCGAGATAAGCATCGGAAGTAATTTCCCAATATGACTGCCGCAAATCATCAATGGCATTTCTTCAATCAGATAACTAAAATTTAAAGAATTTGGAAAGAAAGACATTCCATAAAGCGGACAACAAAGATGGTGATCAAATTAAGCATAAACTTCCAATCAAAAGTCACTGTTCATGACCATAGTCCAGTCCAATAATCACAGTTACAAAATGTCAACAGATCAGGTGGCAAATTCTTCCAATTAGACTCATCATGCAAAGCATTTAACACAAATTGAGGCTGATCCAACCACCACATGTACCTAGACCATCTTATAATTTGTCGACTATTTTCAGTAAAGAATGTCAAAATTATTCAACATGAATTCATAAAAAAATATAGCATAATTTTCAAAAGAAGTTAATAAGAAACTGAGGTAGTTTACAGTGAGGCTGCAGAATGGTAAATACAAACCTGATTGGTGTCTTCTGTTCGGATGGTGATATCATCAATTAAGAAGATCTTGGGTGAATCTATCAGTTTTGATGCATACACAAGTGAAGTTGGAGCAAAGGATTGGATGAATATAGGTTGCTTCAACCACTCTTTTGACATATATGATCCTCCATATCTGTACTTCTTAAGTGTGTCCACGAACTTGTCTTCAAATCTCTTACCATCGGACCATTTCACCTGTTATTGGGATCACTTTGTAAATCAGTAATAGCAAAAATATTGCCAAAAGAATATTTCAACATTTAAAAAAACTAACCAATATTAAAAACATGAAATTAATACCAAACCTATGAATTCCTTTTCAAGGTTTTCTAATGAAATATGGAGGACTGTATAGCAAGAGATTCTCAGCTTATTTTGTTTTTAATGCATATCTCATACTTGGATTTCCAGCAATGTTACTGACCTCCAAAATCAGAATTATTAGTCCAATATAAATCAGAATGAGATAGTTTCTTTACCAATTAACATAGCTGCCAGCACCACAACGCAAGAGGATTGTTACTGTAGCAAAGGCCTAATGATTTTAAATATATGCCATAAAGGAAAATAATTAAGTATTATTCAGACTATCTAGTTTAAAGCTAACAGACTTTTGAATGCAACCATTTCTTGGGACAGCTTAAACAAGAAATTACTTACATGCCGATTGATAAATACTGGATTTTTAATCTCCGGGTATATTCCAACAACTCTTGGCGCATCTAGTGCAATAGAAATGAACTCTTCAAATGTAGTAATAGGAAATTTTCCTGTGGAGCACACCATAAAAGAAATGAGTTAAGATAATGCTATATTTACCCAAAAAAATTTCTTATATAATTTCCAAAAGAAGCTAGAATGTATAATACTACAGTCTAACAAATATGCATATCTTGCATAACAGGAAATGGATGAAGGAGCACAAAATCTTAACCAACATAATAAGCAGTTATGGAGATTTTCAACTTATGAAGATAACATTAAGGATTCATACAGATAATTACCAGGGCCCATAATAAACCCTTATGCAAAAATTAGTAAAATACAAAGTATATCAATCATAAAATTGTTGAATTACATTTACAGTTATGGAGAATTATAACTTCATTAGAAAAAGAGTAGTGAACACAAGAGAAAGATTATAATACATAAAAAAAGATCCAGAGTATAGTGATAATGGCAATAAGAGAATATAATGGTCATCACCAAACTGTTGGATCTGATGATAACCATTTGAATAAATGAAACATAACAATTAGGGTAAATCGATCAAGTATAATATGTTAAATTGGATCAGATGATAACCATTTGAATAAATGAAAATAACAATTAGGGTCAATGGATCAAGTATAATATGTTAACAAGGTTTAGAGAACCTATACACAGTTTGACTGATGAAAATAAAACTTTTGCAAAACACAGAACGTATCAATTAAAAGCTCCATCTATGCTGAAATTTCACTCTAAATTCTATCTTGTCCCATTAACTTCTTCAACTTGATTCAAATGATAAATCCTTGATTTTCAGAAAGGAGGAATTAATGTAATTTGAACTATACAATAGTTTAATTGATGCAACACGAATTTAATAGCATATCTTATATGTAAAGGAAATGTATTCTATTTGAAAAAAATGAAGTGAGCTAGATACTAATAGTGTTCCCTATGAATTTGGGTTTGTATAAGGTTTGGTAGTTTTATCAAATAACTTAACAATTACTGTTCTCTTGAAGATTAATTCAGCAGTCCAAACAGGTTATGAACATTAATAAACCTCAATGGATAAATTGTTAAATTTATCTAATGATCTTAACAGAACCATTTTTCAGCCAGCTATGCAGAATATTATTGTTATATTGTAATTTTGTTTCCTCCTGTTGTTAGGATGAAACTTCCTAAGTTCAGCAGTAGTCCCCATAGAACTTGGGAAACTTAGCAAGGTCAGGTGATTGTTTGATATCAAAAATAGTTAATATTACATTAGATAAGTTTACACAAATTCACATCTTCAACTACAGTACAAGAGTGGTTTTATCTTCATTGAAAATTTTAGCACAATGTAACATACGTATGACATAAGCCATAAAATACTTTTCACTTAAGTGGAATACGAAGAAATTCATATAAATGTAACTGAAAGAGAACTAACCATTATATTGTTGATCCCGGAAACTGAACCTCTGCTTCACCCCTATTGTCTTTAGTTCTTTCAGTGTGAAATCAACTGTACCCAAGTAAATAGATTTTCAGAATTCTAGTTAAAACTCTAAACCAAGGCAACTCAAAAAATGTTCAAAAGGATTTTAATGATAATAAAGACACTTTAATAAACACATCCAAAAAGTGCAACTTCAAGAGGTGCTTATACATTACTGTCAAGTCACGGTACCCAGCAGCATGACATGATCAAGTTTAGTGGCACTAGAAAGCTAAGGTCAAGGAGGTTGAAAGTGGAAAGCTTCCATACCAACAAAGAAGCCAGTGGTGTTGACCCCTTGGACCTCATATGTCCTTCTACGATTTGCAAACTCCTTGTGGCTTGCAATATCAGTTGTATCATCAAGTGTAACGTCATGGTGGCAAATAAGCACACCATCCTTGGAGGAGAGAATATCTGTTTCTATGAAGTCTGTACCCTCTTCAATAGCTCTCTGCAAGAAGCAGTCATTAGTTGACACAAATAATCCATGGGAAGTAAATAAGCTTATCAAACAAACAAGCAACTTCTCAACCTATAATCCCCCAACCAATTAAGCCTCCTATACAATAGATTCACAATTTCGAAGAAAATAATTTAGAAGACAAACAAATAAGGCCAGTACCTATATTAAAACATATATTATTTAATCACACCAGAAGCGTTCTAGGTCAAAAATTTATAGAAAC
Source organism: Cedrela odorata (assembly GCA_035584115.1). Lineage (NCBI taxonomy): Eukaryota > Viridiplantae > Streptophyta > Magnoliopsida > Sapindales > Meliaceae > Cedrela > Cedrela odorata. The sequence continues at coordinate 16,214,339 of JAXCLQ010000011.1, read as the reverse complement.
ATATGGTTTAGCTAATTTGCCAGCCCCCGTCCTCACTCTCCTCCTTCTCCATCCACCAACTTCCATAAAAAGGTAAAAAGAGAAAATTAACAGAAGAAAATAATGTACGGATAGAATATCACTAAATGTGAATGCCCACAAATACCATGTATGCAGCGGCAGTTTCTTCAGGGAGCTCTCCATTTGAACCCCGATGTGCAATGTTATAAGGACGAGAAGTCTGCAGGGGCTGTCTTTTGCCATCAAGTTTACTCGGGAGTGGATATATGGGCCTTGCAGCACAGCCAACAATGAGGGATAGAAACAACAGAGGGACAAAACCTGTCAAGTGTCGTGATTTAAAATGAGTTCATCACTTAAATCAACCTAAAAGTGTATTACTATTGTTGATATGATATTTAAGCTCAACAGCATAATATGATTGTTCTACCCGTTCCCAAGTAATTATCCCCATTGATCAGAAGAACTCGTAGACTTCCATTTCACATTAATCAGAGAATTAAATGCAGTGTACATAGCATGAAGAAACAACCTAATACAATTTTTCTAACTCTAAAATAATAGAAGTTTTACCCTTCTTGCTCTGTAGCATCTAAAGACATCTCTACATGATCGTATTGTTTCTGATCTATGAAAAACCAATGATTTAGGCATGGTTCATATGTGTAAACCAGTTAGCTTAGCTAGTAAGATCTTTTGTAGTGTCAATGATTGTTAGCAATTAAATTACATTCTATAAGTATATGCAAAGAAGTATCGCAATTCAGAAAAATCCAATGCTGTCTTTGAGCAAAAACAGTTACTATATATACATAATTCAAAATTCCACATTCGATATTAGATGCTATATTAAAGAAAGCATCAAAGAACATCCCAACTGAAAAAGCAATTATCAGAGCACGCAAAAAGTAAATATCCATGGCTATTTTACATTTAAAGCATATTGATATTTGAGCACATACCAAACATAGCATGCCTTGACAATGCACTTTGGGAGCCCATGCTCAATTATTAAAAGGCACTTCATTTGTCCATTAACAAGTTAAATTAATAATAATGAACGTTCAAAATTGAAGATAAATCACAAAAACTATGAGAGAGAGAGAGAGAGAGAGAGAGAGAGAGAGAGAGAGAGAGAGAGCGGTCATTAAAAATTCAAGAATGTGCAAAACTGAAAGAAACTCAATCAAGAATACATCATTACCAGAAGACAAAAAACTAGAAATCCATTGCAAATACATCAACATCGCATATGTCATTTTAAAAGAAACAGCAAAGAAAAGAGCAGAATCTCAATATCAAACAACAAAGAGATGAGAGACCCGGATTTCACATATCTATGAACCGACAAACCAAACTCAAGCAAGGAAAAATATCCAGAAATCATATCTACCAACAAAAGAATGGCTAACATCAAATGCATGACAACATTAGAATAGAAAAACCCTAGTATCCAGAAACCACAATGTAAATAAACAATAACAAATAAGATGAAGAATCGAGATCATATCCGTATCAAAGAAAAACCCAGAAAGAAAGCGTAAAGAATGAGAATTGAACACAAAAAGAATATGACTAAAAGTGAAAGATCACCATTGATCAAGAGAGTTAAAGGCTTGAAGGAAGCTTACAAGATAAATCCATGGCTTCAACCTGCTTCTAAGCTGTCAGTTGCTGTGTTTTCTTGGCTTGTTTTTATAGTTTTCTTTGTTTCCCAAGTTATGGGTCAAATTATCTTATGATTATCATTATGTTATGGATGGGCAGCTGCAGTAGTTGTTTATATATGTATATATATAAATGGGTACAACGGGTGCTTTGATTTGCTGAAAAGAATATTCCATGAATAATACCTTTTTGACTTAACCAGATCACTCTTTTAAAGGATGGATAAAGAAACAAAGAAAGAAAGATTAAAATCAGTTGTGAATGCAAATCTTGTTAAGATTTTAAGATTGTTGATAAATTTATTTATTTAGAGTTATAAAAAGAAATGAAATTGACAGTATTATCTGTTAAGGTGGTCGTGGTGTTGTCAGTTGATCAATCTAACTTTGGAAACAAAGTACTATAGTTTATATTGTTTTGTTGACTGACAGCTGAATGAAGTCAAGAGAGGGAGGATGATGTGGCAGTATTAGATTGGTTATTAAATAAAAAAAAGTCAACAACATCTCAGCTGTAATTAGTTGTAAGCAATGCTTCTATTTCTTTATCTATTTGTGTAATATTATTATACTAAATTATTATTATTATTATTATTATTATGCCATCAAAGCATTAATATTAATAATAATAATAATTCATGCCCTCTACGTTACTTATTTCCACTCTTAAATTTCTTTTTATAATGTTTACAATTTTAATAGTGACAAATAAATTATAAAACATCATATCTTAAATTTTATTTTTGGAATTTTTGAATTTTTGACATGGCTAAATTATAATTGTTATGATATGAATGTACTAAAAATTAAACATTATTAATATATATATATATTTATATTTTTAATTTTACGATGTTAACAAAGATGACATATGTGTTGGTTGAATTAGGTAAATTTTTAAGGAAAATAACTGCTTACACATCGATAAATTTTCAGTTTAGGTACATTACATTACATTGTTTGTTGCATGCAGGCTGCATCTGCATGGAAGCTTCAAATAAAATGAGCAGATGAGATCAATTAATTAAAAGCCTCGAGAATGAGGCACAGGTTGCCAAAGTTAATGCTATGTGTCACAAAGAGTACTTATTTTACCCCTTCTTTTGGTAGTGGAAGAGAGCATTTGTCATGCCAAAATGTTATAAACCATTCGTACATTATATTATCCACTTAATATTTATTGATTTAGACTGCATTAACATCTTCAGAATGTGTGTTTGCAACCCAAAAGCTGATTTGCAGTTAGCCAGCCTGCCGCTATAATAAGATAAGGCGCACTTATTTAACATATCTGATTGCTTCCATGACTTTTTAAATATATTCTTCTTTTATAATTCTTCAAATGATTCTGCTGAAGCATAAAAATATATATATAGCTAAAAAGAAAGAACCATTCGCAGAAGAATTGATGTCAGATGGAAACAAAACTATGTATTGATCCATCCAAAGATAGCTGTTTCAGGAGTTTTCAAATGAAAGGCCCATCTTGAGATGGCAGTTTTCTTTAACATAAACATAAGGGAAAATGAAAAAGGAAACCGATTCCTACTTGCTTTAGGTCCTAACTCACTGAAATGAAAAGGGAATCTGATTCCTACTTGCTTTAGGTCCGAGCTTAATGAAGAGGGGTGACATTCACAAAGCCACCACCCACTGCACTAAGCAAAGGTAGAGTAGACAGTAATGTGCTTCATCGGATTTGGCACATCCTTGCCGCCAGCATGCTTGACGAATTCTGCTGGAGAGAGAAAGCTGCCATGGCAAACACATACTATACACACATGACTTCTCGTATATGTGTATAGAAATCCTTCAATTCTCCTACCATTGGGACCCTCTCCAGTAGTACTCACAGTAGGCATCTGCCTCATCACATCCATTCCATTGTCCTCAAAGTTGCCACGATAAGTTCTGGCCCTCTTATATGGATTTTCAGGCTTAGTTTCAGCTGGCTTGACAAAAAATCCATTTGAGGTTGTTGCAGAGGTGACCATAGGTTCTGCAATCTTCGCTACAGATGGTAACTTGAAACTGCTTGGCGCATTAGGTGCAGCTGAACATTCCACTCCTGCATGTAATTAGTGCATTCCAAATGCTATGGATCAATGCAAGTTAAAACTAAAAAAACATGCTTCGGCAGCAAACACATTTCTCTTTTAACCCTCCCTCCATAAACTAAGCTACACAAGCTCTGATGTAAAACTTATTTCCACATGAAAATTCTTTTTCAGTTTAGTATCGTAGATAGAAAGTCATCAAAGAAGGTCAATAAATGCCATATATCTCTAGATATATGAAGTATGCTCAAAGCACAGCACTCGTACGCTTGCCCAGGAATTCTGCTCAATGGAACAGACATTCTCCAGCATACTCAGTATAAACATGATATGTAAATATCCATTTCATTTAGAGAACAACATTATATCAACTCAATGATGTCTAGATTCAAGGTTTAAATAAGCATTACAAACAATTATTCAAGCGATCAGAAATGAAAAGCTAAAAGATACTTATCATTAAGTGTGAAATTGGAACTCAAGGAGAACGTGGACACTCGCTCAGCAAATTCTCACATTGAACTACCTTGAATTCCGCATGTTTAAGCTTATAGAAAAAGACCCAACAATAGTCAGTTGTAAAATACCCCGCTTTATGAACAATGCTACAGTTAAACCATGGACTTGTTATTGCTCTTACTGCTCTGCCTTGAGATTTAATCAACATAATGTCAAGTTCTCAAAATAGAGACCTCTTAGTCAATATAAAATGATGAACTATTGTTAATTACACAAATTTTAAGTCATAAAAATGATCCATTGCAGCTCATGATTTGAACTTGAAGAAATGTGACAAACTAAGTAAGAGTAACATGAACTGCAATGTTATGAAAGAATGTAAAGCTTCTAAGGAAGCAAGTACATGCAGGATCAAAGACTACTAAAAAAATTATTGGCAGAACATAAGCATAAAATAAATAACTAGAACAGTAAAAGAACATGCATTAGATATGTAAATCAGGCATTTTAATTCAGAAATATTAATTCCTCTGTCATATATTCCTATAACAGGCAGAAATTTTGACCCTACTTTGCTTGTAGAAACTATGACAAATGGTCAATAATTTGAAGAATCTTCGGTATTCTGGATTTTTTGATTTAAAAAAGTAATTATTTTTGTCGATTTGTGATCGTCAACAAAATCTATATTGGGTCTATCATCATTTTCTTACTTTGTCGATACATTGTCGGATTCACCTTCATTCTTAGCTTCTTAGATCAGCAAATCATTGAAATTTAATTCCACTGCTTTGTCGTCTTCGCAACCAACAAATTGCAGACTCTTAGATCATCTTTGCATGTGGATGGCACATAAATTTACCTACATACTTCCTAATCTCTCGGCATGTTTACATCTAGATTCATGCAGAAGATACAGTACAAATTCATAATTGACACTAACATAGCCAAAATCAGTTTGCTCATATCAGTTCTAACTTCAACCACATATGATATTGACTCTCATTGGACTTTTTCTTAACAATGAAAAAAGTTCAAATTGTAACTCAAACACAGTTTTCCAGTTTTTGTTTTTTCTTCAGAAAAAATGAGTTTCTACAAAAATATGAATTTAAAAATTGGGAATTGAAGCAAGGGAATAAGAATAAGACTTTTTACCTCTAAACCAAGTAACCATATATATATATATATATATATATAACAGAAACAAATTCTAATAAATTCTATTGAAATCCAGTAGCTCAATTATTAAACACTTCATAAATGCTAACCAAATATACAAACAATCTAAACATATATATATATATATATATATATATATCAATAAACAAAACAATTACTAAGAACTTCAACTCAACAAATAAAGAAAATACAAAGAAAGATATATACCTCTTTTGCTCCCAGATAATCCTTGAGCCTTAATCTTAAGAATGGCTTGACACAGAGCGGGGCTATTGGCCACAGAAGCCGCAGTCCAAGCTGCCACTTCAGAAGGCAAAGTGAGCTTTGGGTTTGGCTCAGGCACAGGAAACTTTTCTTTCTGCTTGGCTTCCCTGAAACTCCTCTGCTTCTCAATAAGCCTGTTCTTAGCTTCAGTCCTCCTCATTGCCTGCAGCTCACGCCGAGTTATCAGCCTCTGCTCCAGCTCTGCCACTTCTGTTGGCAGTGAACAAGCTCTTGGCAATGAAAAGAAGCTCCTTTCAACTTCACCTGAATTATTTGTCAGAGTTACGATTCCTGCTATTGATGATGCTCTTGTTAGGGGGTTTTCTTTAAAGTTTTCGCCGTAAACGCTTCCCAAAGACAACCTTAGATTCAGGTCTGGTTGTGGTTGTTGTAGCGAAGGTTGTGATAAATTGGAGTTTTGGGTTTCTTTGCCTTTTTTTTCAGGTGAAAAATTGTCTAAAAGGTTTGCTGGGTGGTCTTTGTCTTGGTTGCAGAGCTTGGTCTGATCATTTTTGTCCTCGTTCACTCCACTGCCTTGTTCCATCTGCATAACGAAGGATTAAACTTAGTTTCTTTCTTGTTTCTTCTACTGACACCAGAAATCACTGAATGTTAGTATAATCATATCAATTCAAATCACAAAATCAACAAAAAATTTACCATAACAACTCAATTTTATTTTTTGAAAAAAAAAACATAAACATAAACGAAAATAAAGAAAAAGTCGACCAACCCATGCTCCAAATTTGACAAAAAAATTTCAGAGACAGAGAAAGTAAGTGAAAATCCCAAAAGGCTGACGATAAACACACTCTCAAAAACTAGTATAAACTTATATTAACCACCACAGTACCCAGTTACAATTTCAAGCCCAAAAAAAAAAAAAAAAAAACCAAACAGAAGAAGAAGAGAGAATAAAATGTTGAGAAACCCAGAAAAGCTTACATCGGTTGGAAATAGATAGACTGATTGAAAGTTGCAACAAGAAATGAGAAAGAACTTACATGCTTATGCTATTTATAATACGCATGATGACGATGACGATGGATTTCCTGGAGAGAAAACAAAAGGCAGAGAGTATAAATACAGACAATTTCTCTGATTTATAGATGACAACACACTTCACATATGCCACGTGGTCAACAGTTGAGAGAGAGAAGTGTGTTCATATCCAACTATGGCTAGTCTCCCTCTCTTTTCTCTTTTTCTGCAGTCTGCTGAAGCAGTAATGTCATGCACTTGCAACTTGCAACTCAGTTAATGTTACTGGTACTACGGACACGAGTGATTTCCACTGTTTCCACGCTCCGAAGGAGAAAGTATGTATGTATGTCCAAATCAATCCCACGAGGTGGTGAACTGTAGGCGTGGAATTAAATTTTTGGGTTGGAAATGACAAAACGAGTAATGAATTGGACTGACGGACGGGGAAAATACGGTGGGAAATTTGCCAAGTTTAGAGAAGTGGATTGTTGGTTGGTTATGGTTAGTGCAGGTTTTAACTTACAGGTGTACTAAGGATGACAATTTTGTAACGCAAATGAATTGTCCATTTGTTGCAAAGAAGAAAACTTAAAGGCATGGGTTTTGGATTTGGATGCATTCATGGTGTATTCCTAAATTAGATGCAATATCTCACTTTGCCAAATCTTTTCAGATGTATTTTTGACTTTAGACAATAGTGGCTATGGCCCAATCCTCTTAACCAACTAGACAACACAGTGTTAAACTGGCAAATGTTGGCATAGTACGAAAATAAAGAACTTACATTATACCCCCACCGTAGGCCCAGGTAGAGCTTCTAATTGAAGTTTTAGCCTTTCAAAAAGGTGAAGAAGAACCATTAGTTTTTCAGGCGAATAAATAAAAATAAATTATATAAAATATGTGACAATATACATAACATTGTTATTAATGTCAATTTGTTAGATTTATGTTAAGATAATTAAGAGATTGTATTAAATAAGAAAATTGATTCTCAAAATATGATTTTAAAACATAATTATTTTCCAACTTTTCAAACATTCCATTCCATGTGATGCATATTACATCTATTAATTATTCTATCATCAACAAAATTCTTTAGGAGATGTTCATCTTCATCATCGTTCCTAACACATGCATACACAAATTCTATGTCTCAGAAAGACGTATGAATGACATAAGAGGAGAGCGAGGCAATCAAAGCGTAATAAATAAAACAATGTTGTTGTGAGAAGAACAACTCTCCTACGATTGAAATCCTTTTTCTCTCACTGCTTCTCTTCTCTTCTCTTCACTTCACTTCACTTCAAAATTTTTTTATCAATAAATATGTCATTCATTTTAGTAGGAGCCCTGGATATGTTTAATACAAATAGATAAATTATATTCTTATTTGTAATAATATAAAAAAGGAGGGACACATTTCGATATTAGATTTTCTGTAATGCATGCATCTGGTCACATCACCTAACCCGTGTAATGTATTGCAAACTAATCTGTCTATCTTTAAAAATTTTAATAGTTAATTTATTATTATTAGTGACATGAGAGTTAAAGTTTTATCAAGAGTAATTAGTATATCAATTTTGTTATAATATAATCTAAAATTTTTATTTATTTATTTATTTTGTATCTTCAAGGGACCGAACGGTTCGCATTGGTGTCCAAATCAACATCTGATGATTCATTCACTAAGATAAAAAATTGAACATTAAAAGGGTATTTTTTTTTTTCAAATAGTAAAAACATTTGTGTGGGCAAGTTTTTTTTTTTTTGTGAGAAATTTAAGAAGCCTTTATAATTGGAAAATAAAATTGTTAAGAAATAGGGTGAGAGCCTGCACTGGAATTTGTGGCCCATTTAGAGTAATCTTGAAAAAGTAATAATAGCTTCCATTTCATCACAAATTAAATCCATGATTATCAAAAATAAAAACCTAATTCTAAAAATTCAATTCAAATTCTCTTTATAAAATCTCTAATCATTGTATCAAGAAATTTATAGTTTTGAATCCCTCTACTATATTAGCATTAAAGAAGAGTGTACCTTTAAAAAAAAATAAAAATTCCTGTTCAATTCCAAAGTTTCTATTATTCAGTAAAGAAACTTTAATGCTAAAATCATAAACCTTAGCCTTAGTCTTTTTGGGAAAACCATAATATCTACCCTAGGATACCAATAACAGTGATTCATGAATTGTAAACTGAAAGAACATTACCTCGACTAAAACAGAAACAATAAAAGAAGAATGCAAATCTCTTAACAAAATCCAAAAATTGATTCACAAAAAAATGAGAAATGCACTTAGTCTCGGAGAATAATTTGGAGTCGGGGAAAAGCCCTTCATTATTCGTTCCTTATATTCCCATAAGATCACCATAATTGCGCATCACAAAAACCGATCCAGCAAACAGCCCTGCGGCACGCAGCAGCTTCTACAAGAAAAGGGAAAACCATGAAACTATGCTTCCCTTACTAGAAGACATAAAATTTTCCATTTGACATTACAGTTGAAACAATATATGAAGTAATAATACTTTACCGATTCAAAAGAAAACTAGCATTTAAAAAGTTCAAACATATATAATTCAGGGATAAGCTGCAGTTGTAATACCACAAGGCAACATAACTTTCACATCAAACTCTAATTTTTATTTTTTTGGCTTTTTTTCTGACAAGAATCAAGCATTAGAAGAGATTATTTCAATATCAAATACTAGCTCCCTAGTTCTCAGGAATCCTAAACATGCAATTTCTTGTCTTGGAAACTTAGGTGTGGCTTGTGTCACAGGCCGAGCACTTACCATCCACTCAAAAGACTAATCTGCTAGGTGGTGTTGCCGACCCACCCTTATACGCCTAAGACCAACCAATTTCTATCTTATGTGAGATTGTGACACTTGGGAGGTGTTTGGGAAACTCCAGAACATTTGGTTCTGAATTTACTGTCTGGTAACAAATTATTCTGTAAATTATATTAGGTTCTGACATACTCTTCAAAATAATATTACACAATCAACTGCAGGAACCGCAATGAGTTTTTATTACCTTATCTAATCAAATCCATGACTATGATATATGCAGACATCCGCCAAAAGTTAAAAGTTAGTACATGAATGGAAAAACCACTGGCCACTGCTTCAACCATACACATGCAATAACCCTTCAACTGTCCCACATCTGATATGTCTGGAGCGGATCAATGTTAAATGTTAAAGCTCACCTCTAGAAAATTAAAAACTTTGTCCGAGGACACCTTTTACGGGAAAAAAGAATAGGTAAAACTTGCAAAATAGGGGAAAAGTGATGAAGAGTTGACTGGGTGGTAAGTCATGGAAATATTTGTTTCTTCAACAGTTGAACAAAAGTTTCAGAGTTGGGCTACTCTTTTACCTCAATAGCTATTTGACTGAGGCAAAACTTCCCTAAATTCAATTTCTCTAGTACCTTACAGTGTTGTTACTTCAAAATTCTCCAGGAAAACATTTCTTCCTTTTCAGCTCTTACATTAACTAGTAGGATTACCAACAGAATACCCTCAGAGAGAATTTAAAAAAGGAAATCATACAACAATCCCCTGCAATATGCCTACTTTCACAGCCGTAACCATCAATGGGGGGGACAAAATTGTTTCTAACATTAAATTACAGGTCAACCACAGAGACTAATAAAGACTAAAATGGATTCTCACAAATAATTCTCTTAAAATCACATGAATGAAAGAATCTAAAATTCATCCATGAAACAAACAATTACAACATTAATCCCATCTATGGTGAGGCAAACTAAGGAGTTCGTTATTTCGTAAAGCAAAAGAATCCCAAGTCCACAAAGAATACCTAAAGCCAATTCACTACTTATCCTTCAATCAATTATATCAACAACGACGGAAGTTCTAGTTTACTGGGTCTCACACAAAGAGACAAAAAAAATAATTAATTCTTTTCATACCGTTTATAATCTGCTCTGAAAATTATTATTTAGATAAATTTATAAAAATATTTGTATGCAGTTTGACAAATATTTGATTACAAGCATTATAGTGTAAATCACAATATCAGCTATTTTATATTTCTTTTTCTTTTTATAATTCATCACAGAAAATAAAAACAGATCATAAGATTTCATAATTAAGTCAAAAACCACACCGAACCCACAAAACGCGGCATTAAGAAACTAATGAATTCGAAAAATAAAACTTACAAGAAAAGAAAACAGAGCTATAATTTGTGAAAGAAAGGCAAATCAAAGAGATAAATCAGACCATGTTGAGGGCCCATTTTTCCTCGTCGTGAACCTGAGAGTGCCAGAGAGATTTTAGCTTCTCGATCGAAATCACAGATTCTGCCATCGAAGATGCACTGCGAGAGTTCACTATTTTGAGCTAGGGTTTAGGGTTTAGGGAGACGTGATTGTGAATGAGAGATGAGAGGCAGCGTATGGGGCATACGGCCTTCATAACATATGTAAGGTTACAAAACCATTATATACGTTACCTTTTTTAACCTTAGTGCATTTTATTTTTAGGGGTTAAAAATTAAAATGAAAATTTCCGAAATGGTAATTTTATAAACTAATTTATATAAATAAATTTTTTTTAATAAATCTTTTGAAAATAAAGTGGAGTTAAGTTTATCTTTCTATAAAAATTTATCACAAATTTATTTATTTTTATTAAATAAAGATAATTAATATGGTATATTAATATAAAAATAAATAAATTATATTAAATATATATTTTTTTAATTTTAATTTTTTTTAAAAAATATGGAATAATAATATCTACATAATTTTTGAAGTTTTAAATTTAAACATATATAATTTTAAGGAAATTTATTAAAAAAGAATAACATTTTTTTTAATTAAAAAGCTTTTAAAAAAAATAGTTGGATATTGTAAAATAAACATTTTTATTATCCAATCAACAATGAACATGCAACAAAGTAACCAACCATACGCTGCCATGTGGATCCCCACCCTCTAAAATCCAGTCATGCGTAATCCATTTCTGTTCATCATCGTTCATCCACTTTGGGTCTTCTCATACATTCTTCTACTTCTAGTTCTAGTTCTGGTTCTAGTTCTTGACCAAATCCAAGTGAGAGAATCATGGAGGCCGTCGCATTTTGTGGAGATAGCAGAGGAATCCCATTTCCCCATTCTTTATCTAAAAGAAGCAAAGCAACAAGTCGAAAATCTTCTGCTTTTCCATCCCTCCTGGTTCAGTCCATGGCTACCCAGAAACCTTTGCCATCTGCTGCCAAAACTGTCAGCTCTAGAAAGGTACGCCAGTAATATATTCCACTATTTAAGTTATTTAACTGCTACATTTATGTTGTTGTTGTTGAGATAAAGAAAGAGAATTTCCATTCAATTGAATGCATGGAGATCAAATCATCTTCAATTTGCTATAATTACTTGCTGCATCATTGCAAATCGCAGAACTCAGTGGTGTTCCCTCTGGGGGAACCAGGCCCAAGGAATACGCCATTGGCAACCAGTCCTCCAGTCAAGTTACTAACAAGAGTGGAGCAACTCAAACTTCTGTCTAAAGCCGAGAAAGCTGGCCTCCTATCCGCTGCAGAGAAGTTTGGTCTGTCTCTGTCAACCATTGAGAAATTGGGTTTGCTGTCGAAGGCTGAAGAATTTGGTGTTCTTTCAGCAGCTACGGACCCAGCAACTCCAGGGGCACTGCTGACTCTCAGCTTGGGGTTACTGCTTTTAGGTCCCTCTTGTGTTTACTTCGTACCTGAAGATTATCCTTGGGAAGTTGCGTTGCAAGTTGTGGTTGCACTTGTTTCTATAGTTGGCGGGTCTGCAGCTTTTGCTGCATCAAATTTGGTTTCCAATCTGCAGAAATCAAATTGAATTGCCAAACCAAATTTCTAATGAGATCAAATAATTTATTATTATCGTGGGATTTCTTGTCTAGATCATATTACTAAATAGTTTCATTGTTCTACTTGTACAGATTGATACGTCTCACGCATTTTTCTCTGAATAGAATCCAATAAAGCAGCAGATATAATGAAGAAGCCATAACAAATTGCATTACGAATCCCAAAGAGATGAATCAAGTTAGCTGCATTCAATGAAAACGCCATTGTTACGTAGTTCTGTGTTAATCTGTTGACGGAACCGTGAAAAAAATACAGAGAATTTTATAAAAGAATACACCAAAACGCCCTTACATGTTATGCAAGCTTTTATGAAATTCCCCAAGAAAAATGAAACCCGCAAGAATCTTCTCATATGAATTTCTAGCATCTTCGAATCCCTCACTTTTGTAATGTCAAAAAACTTCTGGACTGTTCAAGCAGTAACAGAATTACGATTCACCCCACCACCTTGATGACCACCTCTTCTATTTCCGTTCTGATTAGCACGTCCCTCTCCATAACGCCCGCTCGAACCTTTTGGTCGACCTGAAAACTCACCCTGACTTCTAAATTCATTCCTGCCGTAACCCCGGCCACCACCAAAGTTCCCGCGATTCTTGAAACTATCACTGCGGAACCCAACTCTCCCTGAAGAAAACCTACCTCTCCCATTGCCACCAACTGCAAAAACCAGCAAAATCATCAATTCTTTCCCATAATTCCGGTACTGTTGTAATGATAAACTTGGATAGATATAATCACAAACTACTGAAAATGGCAATTCTACTTTCAACTAACCTCGAGAGTTAGCTCTCTTTGCCTCAACATCTGCTCGACGATCTCCAATTATTACAGGAGAAGCCTGAAATTTTAAATTTGAAACTACACCACATCAAATAGTCCAATAAACTAGAACAATAGTAGGCAGGATGAAGTATTACAGTAGTCCAATAAACCCAAACTCCACATGGCAATTGAAACCACGGAAATTTAATCAACAGTATTATCCAAACATTTCAACCATTTAATGATACTAAAGAGAAAATCCACAAGGACCTATAATACAAGTACAGCACTTCTTATGCCCTTATTTACCACCACCAAAAACCCCTTGGTACCATGCCATATACCAAGTCACCAAGCCTTTAAATATCATACAATGAAAGTGATCCAAACTTAATCACATACTTGATAACCAAATGTTAAATCATAAATGAAATCACAAGCAACTGGCAAAACCTAGTAGGAAGACTATGATAGAAATAAAGCTCAATAGAGTAAGTGCATAGTGAGCCAGCTTAAAAATTCTTTAAGATAGATTTTACTGTTTGTAGTAAAACATAAAACGCTCACAAAATGGCCATTATTATGTTGGTATTGTAGGTCAGTGAAGGACAGAGAATTCATATAATAACTGGTTATGAGTAGGGCCATGTAAGACCTGAAACTGATGAAATCAACATAGATACTCACCAAGCTGAAAAGTTGACCCAATTATTGTTAGAAATCAAGAATGCACGAAGAGGATGATAAATTAGACATGCATGCTAAGAACAATTAATAGCTTGCAGAATTTTCATGACGTTTTCAAGTAAAAAGTGAAGTTGTAAAAGGGATTTATTGTGTTAATCTTACTTCAATGGATGCTTGACAAAGATCTTCACAAATCTTCAGCCTTTATGCACAATGAATGGGAGGGTTGTGGGGAAAGTTGGAAGAGTTTTTCCTTTCAGTTTCTTAAATGTTTCACTTAATGAGAAAATCTGAAAGACTTTCGTTTTTATAGCTAGGGCCGGTTTGCATATATTTTATTTGCATGGGAGTCTTTGCAAAATCTGATTTTGTAAAAATTACCCCATACTTTACAATTTAATCCTTGGACAATCACTTATTGTCATAAAAACATGAAAACTAGTATAATTTATATTTTTAATTCCCAAGTATTTATTTTAAGTCCTTTTAACTTTTAAATGATTAAAAGTTAAAAAGATTAATATTTAGTCCCTATTAAATATTATTAAGTACCCTCTCAATTAAAATAATTAATCCAATTAATTATTGTAAGGCTATTTTAACTCTTAAAATACATTATATAATTTTATGTAACACTTACATAAAATAATCAAAGCCCTCATTATTTTAGGATGGTGCTAGTTTCCTTTTAAATAATCTATACTCTCTCACATCAAATATTGGTGTGACCTAGTGGGACCCTCGTAAATTAGCCGTATCCCGATTTTGAATCTCATTTGAAATTAATTTTAAAGACACTGATTATGTATGACATCTAGCAATATACCATAGCCTATAAAACGCGACGAGTTCAATAACTTTATCAAATCCCATTTTAATATAAATTGTTATATTTGTCATGTAGGTAATATCCTTCCAACATTCATATTCTTATCGAGTATGGATTCACGGATGTCAAAATCGCAAACTCGATTTTTATGTGAACCGCTGATCGTTATGTCTAGAACTCATCATCGCAAACTTTTTTGCATAACTAATAATCACTATGGCTAGAGATTTATTTTTCTAACATTCATCGACACTCACCTTAGGAACTCGGATACGAATTAAGTTAGTGGAAACTCTAATCCTAAAATCTCAAGTCAACGGATCCCATCTTGACCATTGTTCGTTTTTGCGTACGAACAATGCATAACCAAACCAGCTTATTGTACGTGGCATGGGTAACCTCGCACATATACACTATATGAACCATATGTGTCCAAAGCAAATTCGACCACGATGTCTCAAGTCGAAGGATTACATTGTACACTAATATGACCAAATGATTAATTATTGACATCATGCTATTCCATATGATTTATCGTTTGCTTTGGTCATGCTCGATAAACGGTTCTCTTACCGTAAATCCATATTAATGTCTCAGTGACATGACTATCATCGTCATCCGAACTTATATCAACTTTTTGATATCTTTTTGAAAGCATTCAATGTGCCTACTATACAATATTATTGCCCAAATAATATTGTTCTCATAAGAAACGATTTTAACAAGAACATTTACTTTAAATGTCTTATCCGGATTTATCACATTCTTAAATTATTTATAACATACATATAAATGTGAATAAAAAACAATTCTTTTATTTATTAAAAATAATAAATATCTGATTACAAATTAAATGTCGAGATATCTACAACACGAGGTTTCTAGGACATATACACTAACAGTTATATTTGCAAAACTTCTTAAATCTCAACTAGCTTAGCCTTTTATCCCCCAACTAGATGAGTGGGAATATGTATGAATCATTTTAAGTCCATCTAAGCAAAATTCTTTTAGGGCGATAGCAATATGGCTGTATTCACAACCTCTCTCTATTAAGGTTAGCTAAGGAGGTCCCTGATACATAATAGAATCAACAATATATTCAATTCTGATCTGGTTGAATTTGGATCTTCAAGAATAGAAAGCCTAGCACAGATCCAATGTGTTTATAATGAGATCAGCTTTAAGCTTACCCACAACCAAGGAATGAATGGGAACCAATTAGAATAAGAGAACTGAATGAACTGACCTATCATGAACTGAAAATGAAGGGAACTGAAACTTTAAATCCTTACTGAACCAGTATCTTCTTGGTCAGGGAAGTGGGCGTAGCTAACTCAAACAACTAAGACTATTGGTAAACATCACTGATTTACTTCTTTATACAGAGTCAAACCATAACGCATACAATTAAAAAAAAAAACATAATTTTAAAATTCCCAAAAGTCACCAGCTAACCCAATTGATTTCAGCTACTTAATTAATATAATTCTGTTAGTTCCCAAAACATTTTACTAAAAAGAATCCAGACTAATACAAGCTATTCCATATCCACAATCAAACTGTAGACTACATAAATTAATCAATATGAAATTTTCATAGAACCACTTACCCAAAGATAGAATTGTAAAACCCTAAACTTACCCCTTAACTGGTATCAACCATTTACATAGTTTAATACCTCTCATCCCAAGTTTTCCATCCCAAGTGATGTGACATTTGTCAATTGAATGTGGGACAATGTAATAAAACATTTTGAAAATTGCAACAATTTACCATAGAATTGATGAATGCCACATCACTTGGGATGAAAAATCTAAAAAAATTACTTAGGACATGTAGTATTTACTCATTTAACAATGTTACTCAGTACATCCCTTAGATATAGCTGAAAAAAACCAGGAAAGATACTAAGTTACAAAATTCCATTGAAAAAAAAATGTTATTTACACAATTTGAATCTAGAAAAGCACCAGAGAAAGTCATCAATTCGAATCTAGTAATTGTCTCGCTCAACACTAAAAGACGTGTCTTCTCAAGAGTAACCTCAAACCCATGTCTACACGACATCCCTTTTTTCCCCCTTTTTTTATAGCAAACTGAAAAGGCATATTCATTTATTGAAAAAAAAATCAGGTATAGTGGGTGGAGCAGGCACAGGAATGGACCAGCCGTCCACAAAGAAACAAAATAAGTCCAGAACAAGTTGACTATGTACATAAAAGGTCTAAATTCCTCCCTATCTAATTGGGCAGTCATAACTGTAAAATAGTCAACATCATAAACTTGTATTTTACAAACAATGGAACCTAGAGAAAACGAAGAGCTGGAAAGTCTCAAAGAGCACTCCACTAGGAAGATTTTAAAGCGAAACCAAGAAACCAATTTACAAAAAGGAACTCCAATAAATAGGTAAAATGGAAAGAAATCCACAAAAGATACCAAACAGAGCAAATTATAGAGCGTCAACAACAGTGCTACTGGTGCGGTAAACATCAGACACGATTTATAATAACAAGGTATGAAAGATGAGACAATACCTCAAGTGCACTCTGCACTGAATCTGGTGCCTCAAATGCAACAAAGCCAAAACAATATCCTTGCTGCAGGAGACAAAATATACGACCCTTACACACACATTAAAGGATTCCATTTAGGTTGAAATGTACAATATATATCTAAAACAAACCTTGTTACTTCTGACTTGGATGCCATTTTTCTTAATGGGCCCAAATATTTTAAATGCCTCCTCAAGTTGTTCAGGTGTTGCATTAAAAGGCAAATTCCGAACATATATGGAACAACCTTCAGCTGTAATGAGTAAATTTTGAATTAGATATAAATTTTAAAACCACAAAAATAAACCATTAACACATCTTCGACATGGCATCCTAGATATGGGAAACGTAGATCCTACCATATCCAACACATTGCTTTCACACTATGAATTTAACATCATATCCCAATAGAACACAAATGATTTTGTTCACAACGAGTTCACATGCGTGTCTCACACTGCAAGTAACCTAAAGGTTGTTTAGCAATTTTTCAATTTATAGTTACACATGCATACCTTCCTCATTCACATTGCTACTTTCAGTAGCACTGTCACTACTGGGAGCCGAAGCCTCAGGCGCAGGAGCAGGTTTTGCTTTGCTAAGTGACAGTTGATCAATATTTGCAGGTGCCAGCATCACTTTACGGGCAGGGACATATGCTGCACTGGATATAATATTAACTTTCATCACTTTCACCTATAAAAAAACCCAAGTTGTTTTAATAAGTGTCAAAAAGAGGTCAACAACATATATCCACAAAACTGCAGAAGATAAAAAAATAAAAATAAAGATTGAGCAATCAACTGACAATTGAAGCATATGATTTCTTCTCAGGAGCGTCTTCCTGGGACACTGGAGCTGAATCTACACTTGAATGAATTTCATTCTGAACTGAATTAGTTGAGGATTCAACAATCTCTTCTTCAATCACTGATCCTTCCTCCTTATCAGAAGTATCACAGACTTCAGGACCATTGTCAAGATCTTCCCCTTCAATGGCAATTGCTCGCTCCACTGCCAGATGATCATGATGATGAACAGGCTCTGGAAACAAAGATTAAAGGAATTATATAATTCAAGTCTGAAGTCAAAATTAATATGACATCATGAGATATAGCTATGCAAACCTGGTGCGAGAGTCACTTCAGCTGTTGGAACACTTTCGTCAATGTTCTTAACTAGCTCAAAGTTGTTCTGCAACAATTCATTCTCCTCAACATATCTAAAGACATCATTCAGGACAAAATAGCCTTTGTCTTGTGGAGCTAAAAAAAATGATTGTGTGAATTTCTTTCTCACATTATCCTTTCCAGTTAAGCATCCAGTCACTAGAACAATCACCCCTTTCTCATATGACTCCTGCGCATCTGCAGTTTTTATCTCTGCCGTGTAGTCTTCGTAATTCAAGGACAAAATCCTGTCATTAATTGCCTGTTCCAAGATAAAAAAGTAAAATTTCAATCAATTTTTGTTAAAGAAAATGTATAATTCATAATTTCAATTAAGTTACATCAAATTTGAAGAAAAAAATTTGGAACAATTGAATAAACTCAAACAATCCAATCATCGAGTGGCTGCTGTATGGATCACTAGAAAGCAGGTCCTCAGTAGCCACCATTAAATTACAAATCAGCGACTCACTTTAATAAATACACAGCAAGCACATATCACTATCCAGCAACACATCAACAGTTAAAATCAACAAATTGATGATCTACATACAGGGTTTTCTAAACATACTTGTAGCAGATCCAACAATAATGTAGTCAATTTATGAAGCTCTAAATTATAAATTACTCATTAACCATAACAGCTTGGTTTAATCTTGCAGTGATGGGATAAATCAACTGGTATCAGGAGAATTCTCCCAGCATCCAACAAATACTCAATTTACAATCTGGAGCAGGATTATGGAAAGTAGACAGCAGTATCATACAGAAGATACCAAACTTCCTATGTTTCTCAATAGCAAAAAGAAGAAAAAAGAAAACAGAAAAAAAAAAAGTGTACTTGTGTATACTACAATGATCTTAATTCCTAATAAACTTACTTGCATGGTTGTCACAGTTGTCATCGTGTCATTCATGTCTGGACGGCTTAGCAAGCTGGAATCATGATAAAATCTGTGAACCAATTCTGGAGATTGGTGAAGAATATGGTAATATTGCTCCACAAAGGCATTGCCAACAACTTGGGCACTGGGAGCTGGACTGCCTTCTTGAGCTGCCATCTGCACATCAGTTAAAAATCAACATACAAGCAAAATAAATCTGCAAATAAAAACATTGGGATGAAGAAATCTGACAATAATTAGTGACTAAAAGATTCATTCCTAAAAAGAATAACAACGTCCAATTCAAAAAAAAACAATTAAAGAAACGGCCCACCCATAAAATAAATTATAAATTAAAAAATGATTCTAATAACTAAAAAAATACTAATTACAAAAAAAAAAAAAAAAAAAAAAAACAAAAAAAGGAGGGCATAAGCACAGCCTCGGATAACCAAATACAGCAAAACAAAAGTTCTTCTTGTACACAAGCACAACACCAAGTTTATAATAGTATGCAAAAGAAAAGAAAAATTAGCGGAGAAGAAGCTCATTAGACTGTGTTTTGACTTCAGAGAAACTTCATATTAAAAATGTTACTAAAAGTAGACCCATTCATGCCTCATCTGCACTGCACTCCACAAAAACTAAACAAGGGCTCTCCAAATGTTAGTAGCACCGTAAAAAGTTAAAAAAAAAAAAAAAAAAAACTAAACCATCACAACAGTAGGTATATAATACGCCAATTCCCAGCAAAGACAAACAGTTTTAATCAGTTTTACAAGCCCAAAAAACATTAAAACATGTAGAGGGGACAGAATCCATAAATAAAAATCACCTCATCAAAGTTAAACTCAATTCCATGTGAAACTAGAAAAAGCAACATTCATAAACAGTAAGCTCAACACTACATAGCAGGACTACAAAGAATTTTTTTTTTTTTTAATTTTATTTGTCAGGCAACATACTCAGAAACAAGGAGACAAAAAAATCGCACACTTAATTGGAATAACAAACCCTAATTTGAAAAATAAACAAAAAAATTAAAACCTACAAAACCCCTAACGCATATATAACACAGGTATGCGAGCCAACAAAAAAAAAAAATCAATTTTGAGATATGGGATTGATCCGGATCAGTCAGATATAATAACAATAACAAGAAGCACAGATCAAATAAAACAATAGAAACAAAAAGAAAATCGAAGAAATAGAAAGAATAACTACCTGTTTTGTGCGTAGTTTGAGCTCGAATGAGAGAGAGACAGAGAACGAGATCTCAGAGAAAGAGAGAGAGAGAGAGAGAGAGAGAGAGAGAGAGAGAGAGAGATAGAGTAGAAGACGAAAAGAGACAGCAAGCGTACCAACAAAGAAAAACGGAGGACAGAAAGCAAAGCAGAGATGCTGAGAAATTTGATTTTAATATATTTATATAAAAAAAAATAATAATTGAAATAAAAGAATTATTCGGAGTAGGCTAAAGCTAGCTATAAAGACTATGGCATGAAGAGAGATCAACACAGAAAACTCACTCTGCCTTTCTATTTAATTTTGCCTCGAAATCATTTGTATTTATTGTCACGTATTGCCTTGCCTCCTCCTCACACTTCATCTTTCATTTATTTTTTTAATTTATCAAAAATTAAAAAAAAAAGTAATATGATTATTTTCATAAATTAATTTAAATTAAAAAATTGCCATTTTAAGATTTTTTTTTTAAAAATTAGTAATTGAACAAATTATTTTATTTTATTTAATTTAAACTATAATGACATTTAATAAAATTAATTGGACAATCAAAAATGATTGTAAATGAGGCCTGCTATTTGTTATTGATATAATAATGAAGTAATTTGTGACTTTTTAGAGAAATTTTGTATAAATTGTAAGAGAAAATTTATATTAAGAATTTATAATAAGATTTATTTACTTAGGGTAGGCTTATTTGTATCATAAAATTTACTTGAATACTTATATTTTAATAAAATATTTTATTATAAAAAAATATGTAATTTACTAACAAGGGCATTGTAATATAAATAAATAGAATAGTGTTATTAATCTAGTTAGTATACACCCGTTTAAAATATAATTATTATATCTTAAAATTTAAAATCTTCATCTTTAACATTAAAAAAAAAAAAGGTGTTGCAAAAATAAAAATACATTGCAATTGAAAAAAAAAAGAATATAATTATAAAAAATATAAAAATCTCTATTGTTGGAATAAAGTGCCGGGTTGCAACTAAGAAAAATTAAACAAAAGTGTGCCTTTGTAGAAAAAATAATGAGTAGTAATTTAACCAAAAAAAAAAAAAGGACAAATTTTTGCAATAATAATAATAAGTGTAGGTGTAGGTATAGAATTTAAAAAGCAGTAGTTTTTGTTATTGATAGCAATATTATTAATAAGCATTTATTAAGATTATTATTATTATTTTCAAATTTTAATTAATTTTTTAGATTTTTATTTCAAATTAAAAATATATTCGATGTGATGAATATTTTTATGGGTGCATATTGAAAAATTAAGATATTTTATAAAGGGTTTTATTCGAGGACTATTTTGGCATTAATTAGGGTATTTAGAATAAATTTTATTTTCAAAATTATTAATTGGATGCAGCTAGTAAAATGGTGTTCAATGTAAATTTTAGGGTACAAAAATACCCACCCATTTATTTGTTGATAAATGTTTGATGTTAAACTATTTCTAAGAATAAAAATTATTTCTAATTGTTTATTTTTATATAAAAATATTTTCAAAATCTTTTGAAAGTTTAAAAATTATATTTTATATTTTTGAAACGATAAAAAAATACTACCTCAATAAGTTTTTAAAATATTTTGATGCTTTTAAATATCAAATTTGCACGTTTTTATTTTTTATTCTCAATAAATATTTTTCTGATAAATTATTGAAAATATAATTCGATATAAAAATAAACAATTAGCGAATTTGTTTTGTTTTGTTTTTATTAATAAAATATTTTGTTAAAACTAAAATTTATACTTTAAATTTTTTATTAATATAATTATTTTCATTATTAATTTTTATACATTCAACTTTTTAATAAGTTAATTTACTACTGAAAAAATGAAAACAAAATAATATTTTCAAAGAGGAAGGGTAATTTTGAATTTTCTAACATATTTTATTATATTTATAGGATCTATCCATGGATTTTTTATATACCTCAATTTACCTATTATTTTAGCAAACCTTGGGAGAAATATTTGATAATTACCCTAGGTTTTCTTCATAGTGTATAGTCTCTATTTAAGTGTATCTTTTTATAACCAAACATGTCTTATTCATTTCAACTATTATGACATAAACTTTTGTTTAATATATATAAACTCATTTATTTTTAATGAACCTGGCTATAATACAGCTAATGTATATTATATATCTTTTAATGTAAAATTTAAAATATGAAATATAAAAATTTAAACGATTAATGTAAAATTTGAAACACATAATATAAAAAACTTGAAACACGTAACACAAAAAATTAAAACACGAATGTTGTTGACCCAGGTGACATACTCAAAATGAGAGTGAATTGAGTTTTAATAAAAATTAAGAGAATTAAAAATTGATTTACTTAATTATGTTTTTGTTTAAATAGTGATATGAAATTATATGCAGCAATCAAATCAACAAATTATAAATGCTTGAAATGTAAAAGATAAGGAGATGAGAAAACAAACTCAAAATTTTATAGTAGTTTGGCAAATGCGATCTACGATAACTTTATTAAATTCTTTCCACACTGAGGTTTTACTAGTTTCCTTATTTGATCCGGGTTAAATATAACCCAATTACAATTCTTTCTTAGTAGTAAAGGGCAACTACAACAATTTGCTTTAATCCAAGTGAATTGTAACCCAAATAATGACTTTTTATGAATGGGTAAAGTGTAACCCAAATAACGACTTTTTTAAACGGGTGGAGTGTAACCCAAATTAGAAAATTATCTTAAAAAGAATATAGAAGATTATCCTCTTAAATGACTGATTTACAATTTCAGCTCACAACAGAATTTCTCTCAAGATAAGAAAATTAATGTAAATTTGCAATTCGTAGCTTACTTGTTGAATCTTGATGTATTTCAATTTCTATCACTTGTTGTATTTCAATTTCTATCACTTGTTGTATTTCAAGTTCTATCACTTGTTGTATTTCTTCTCTTTTCTAGTTTTATTTTCTTTATAAAGAGAGCTCTATTTATAGTGTAGAAAATTTCTTCAGATTCTCTTCAACGGATAGTTTGAATATCAGTTAGAAAAGATTCTGCAGAAATAGTCGTTATGTTTGAAAATTGTATCATTATATTTGAAATTGGCTTCAAGTATTGATCTGTTTTACCTCTGGTATCGATCCATTTGTTTAAATTCAAATTTTCAATTTTCTTCGACAAAGACTATTGATTTGTTCTTCTTCATGTATCAATTTGGGCGAGTTCGTAATTGTTTTTAAAGTCTCTAACTTGAAAGTATCGATCTCCTTAGAGAATGTATCTATCTGATTGAGTTTGTAATTTCTTGTGAAGTCTTGAATCTTGAATGTATCGATTATTTTTCTTATAAGTATCAATATGATCGAGTTGGTAATTTCTTTTGAAGTCTTTGACTTTGAATGTATCGATTCTCAGAACTTCATGTGTTGATCTTCAGAACTCCAAGTATCGATCATGTTGACTTAAACACATATTTCTCATAGAAAATTATTTAGTTTTGCATAAAAAAAAAATTTATATACAATTTTCTTTATATTTGAACACATTCAAACATATAAATATCAATATCATTTAGCAATATTCATTTTACAAGTGAAATTGACATCATAAAAAATAAGATACACAACAATCTTGTTCATCATAAAAAATACATTAATATTTATATGATATCATCAACAACATATTAATCTCTCCATTTTTTGATGATGATAAAACAATATCAATTGCTCAGATTTGTGCTCCCCTTTAAGGTTTTCATAAATTTGCAATAATGTCAATTTTAGTTTTGCTCCCCTTTATTAGTTTAACTTAATTGTTTTAATTTTTTTTTGGATTAACTTAATTACATTAATTCCAACAAACCTTAGTCTAAGGTTAACTTCATTCTAAATCCTTTTACTTGCAAGAAAATTACGATAAAATTATGGTTAGTGCTATTTGGGAAATTTTGATTTCCACTTCAATTTGTACAGCTAGCACCAAAATTAGACTTAGGGAGTTATAGGGGTAAGTATATGTTCATGATTTCTCGTATATTTGCACACTTAGTTTAGAAAATGAATTTTGTATTGTTATTTTGTAACACTCCATTTTTATACTTATTTAATCAATCATTATTATAAAATGTTACATCATTTCGTACAAAGAGTATTAATATTACATGATTATTAAATGTATATAATTTCTAAATTCCATAAACGTATAAAGAGTTATCTATATAACTAATTCTTAAACTTATAATTACTCTATTAATTATACATATAACCAAAAATTTTCATTTACGTCTAACTAACCTTGCACGTGTCCTCTGTCATTTTTACATACTGTTATCTGAAAAATAAAACTTTTACAATAAAGGATGAGATATAATCTCAATAAGTAAATCATGTAAGTTTGCACATGTCGATGCAATACAGAATATAAATAATCAAATAGATTAATATATTTTTAAAATTTTCAATTACCCAGAAAAAAATTCATAGAATAGACATTTTCATAATGATTTAGTCAGTTAGTGTCACTTGCACCCACGGTGACCCAAATTTAGAACGTGATCACTTATTCCACTTAAAGCAGATAATTTTTCTATTTCGAACATAACAGAAACGTGCATAGCATATTAAACAGAATTCTGAATAGCATGCACGTCCCGCTTTTGCCATGATACTCGGCTAAGTCAAAATAAACATTAACTAATGACTAGAATCATAAAATCATTTTCATTCATAAAACATATTTCATTAAAACCATGAGTCACATAATCAGAAAATTCAATTATCATACATCAATTTATTCTCAAAAACGTTTCATAAACTTTCAAAAACATTTTATGAATTACCCTTACTCATGGCTTATTAAATCCATTTTCAAAATACATTTAAATTTTATAAATCACTAAAACAATTTAATATTCAAGTCTTTCATAAATTAGTAAATAACTAAACATGTAACTTATTTATTTAAAACCTAGAAAATATATCCATCTACTCACCCATTAAGCCTTAAGATGTTCGATTCAAGACGTTGGCTTCAGACACTCAGGTTGTCAATCTACAATAAACGATTTACCGTTAGGATTTAATATAATATCACTATTTAATAAATAAATAAAATATGTATTATTCTTGAATTTGCCACCTAATCAAACATTAATATGGTTTAAATATCTATTGAATCAAATCCGAAAAATTTCCCCCGAGTCATCAAATCGACATTTATTCTAAGTGACACTCTATTAAAATGGCACACCCTACGCTTGTGACAAATGTGCACCATTCAAAACTGGCAATGTATCTTGGCTTAGATTTTTGGCAAAACACTCTATTATGAGTCTAGTTTCTACCGTATTTTACGGATTTAGATTTCGAATCCAATTACCCAAGTTACAACAAGTTTTCGATATGTGATGTAAGAAAATATGGTTTAGTACTTTAATAGGGCAGTCCTATTCATAATTTTCTTGCAATCTCGTCTCTTCATGAAACGAGTTGATTTTCGAATACTCCTATGTGTCTAATTTTCATAAAATTTTACGGCTCATTAATCTGAGGTTTGAAACTCACTTAGTTTTCATTTTTCTAAGCCCTACTTGGTGTTTCCAACAATCGATAAAATTTGCCTACACATAATTTCGGCACTATGTTTTTAACACCTTCCGTCCACTAAACTCATAACCTACAACAATTAATCCCTTCATTTTTTCGGCCCCGAAACACACAAATGTGAGCGTACAACCACAACCTTCTTTTCATATATTTACGCATCAGTTTTTGTAACACCGCACATGTAATACAACACAACCTCCACCCTTACAAATTTATCACCTTTTTCATACTTCATGACCCTTTATTTGTACACTTCCCATGTATAAAATATTATCAAAATTTGGCCAAAAATCAGCTTATATACTGCCTCATATATATTGTACTTACTACCAAAATTTTCTAAAGCCAACAATTACACACACAATGCACATCAACAACACAACACACACGCGTGTGCATGCGTGAGTTTCAAACCATCCACGCGTGTGCATGCGCGCGCGCGCGCACACACACACACACATATATATATCATTTCATACATTAACACTTTGCAATAACTATAAATTCATGTTTTAGCATCAATTCAACATCAAATAAACATAAAACAACAAATATAACTTCAAAACCAACACACACACACTTACCACAATAATCAGCTTCTCTCTCTCCTTCTCCCTTTTTCCTTCACTTTCTTCTTCCTTCTCTCTCTCTTTCCCTCTGTTCCTCACCTAGCTGGCCACACCTCTCTTCCTTCTTCGTCTTTCCGGCCACACTCCTTACCTTTCTCCCTTGGCTTGGTCGATTTTCTCCTTTTTCCTTAACTCACGATTTTTTTGCTCTTATTTTTTCCTTGCTTCACGTTTTTGGCATGCTTTCCTTGTTTCTTTTATTTGTCTAAACAAAAGTAGAATAATCTAGAAAATTGCAAACTAAAACATAAAATTTGGACTTTGTTTTTGGATTTACTTATTTGGACTTAAAATTGTATAAATTGGTTTTGGGCTTACTTCATAATTTTGGCCTCTACTTAATAAAATTTTGGATTTAACTTAGTAACACTATTAGGCCATAATATAAATATTTTAATGGTGGCCTCACACTTTCCACTATTTGTACTTTTTTTCTAACTTATGGTAATTTCGTATATTAACCCCTTAAATTTTAAAAACTTTTCAATCTAGTTCTTATGTCATTTATAACTATTATGAAAATAAAAGAGAAATAAAATCATATACTAAGGTAGATATATATATATATATATATATATCATTTTATGCCTAAGTTTCGGTTTAACTATACGAGCATAACTTAAACAAGTTTTCTCGAACCTAATATATTTAGATTTGTTGTTACGCCCTGACCCTAAAGTCCATTTGTAATAATCGTCACAGACCATCATGATACACTCTCTAAACCGAGAATGTATCATGAGGGCCTGTAAGGCTAACCTGTTATCGGTCAATCAAAACTTTTCAAAACAATTTTTATGTATTTATCATAACTCCCATCCATGGGAGCATTATCGGAGAATTAATTTCCGTGATCAATTCATTCACAACATATAACAAATAATTTTAATATCATAATAATGGGAATCATTCTCAATTGGTTTTGAACATATATATATACAAGTATTACATAGAATACTTAGTTACAATTACTTTACAAGGTTTAAAAGACATTATCCAGTGGAACAAAATGCATGAGTGAGTCAAGAGTAGCCTACCTAGAGCGTCGAAAGCTCTCTACAGCTAACATTAGGTCGGCGAGTACTAGGACACCTAACCTAAAAGCTATAATGGCGAGGAATAGGTAAATAACTATACTCAGTGAGTAAATAAAGTACATACATATATACATACATGCACATGCATTTACAAATACAGATATTAAGATTTATTTCACAATGTACTCAATATATATATATAGTTACATGTCATTTAAATCAATGATCACAATACATTTTATTAGTCTATAAACAGTTTTAAAAACAATCAATCTAGACTGGCTATACGTTCTCGACACGCTACTTTGGTCGAGACAAATCTGTAACCATCAATGAGTTTTTTCATACATAAACCATATGCAATAAATCTTATCAGATAGAAAATAATTTCTCATTCTTTGTAAAATTATTTATTTTCGTTAAAGCATTCATTTATAAAAATAAGCTTGCCTCATTGATGTTGGTTCCGAGTAGTCACTTGGTGATATGAATGACTGTCTTCATAATCCGTCAAATCCAAGATAACCCTATCAAGCCACTAGGACTTTCCATAAGGCATCTATAATCGCACACACATACGTTCAGCGCACAGTGGGCTTGCCATGACCTTTCCCCTTTATACCAGTCCCGTTATGGCTCCATTCACCTATACGGCCTCTCATAGGTCCGTCCATAGGCTACCTCCCTGAATATACAATCAATAACATGGCCTACTAGCCAATAAACAATAACTAGCCTTAACGGGCTCATCACCAATATATATATATATATATTTATAAATATTTTTAAAACAATGGTTATATATCATATAAATCAAATCTGGCTTTATTGGCCATAACAACTTTTATGCAAATTATTTCCATCAATAATTTTAAATCATTTAAATAATTCAGGCTTCCCTGGCCATTTCAGCATATATGCATATCAAAACATTTTCAATAAGCAGACCAAATAAACAAAACTTCCCAATATCATGTAAAACACATTAAACACATTTCATTTCAATTTCATTTCAATCATAAGACAACTTGTTTAACACACAAGCATATATATATATATATATATATATAACATATATATTTACATAGTTATGTATGTATCAATTTACTCACAATAAGGGGAGGGTAACCACTTCCACTAATGATTCTCACTCTCAATCTATACTTCTCGCGGGTTCTTGGAATCTAACATCACACATACATATATTTTGAATTTCACGATTCTAATAATTAAGAATAAATGCACTAAACGCAATGCCCGTGGAAAACGTGGCTACGATCTTTTAGTTGGCACACGACACATTACGAGGCTTATTAACCGATATTATTTAACCAATTTTTAATAATGAAATCCAATGTTAGTGAGTATTCCTGACTCACATTTTCGTCTAAAATAAACTATTCACATTCCGATTAATATCCAACTCATATTTGACCATTATATATCCTAATTAGTTTAACTAATACAAATCTACATTTCCTATGCAAACTTAATGTATATTTTGGGTGAACAATAAACCATAAGATTTCAATTTGTTGTCAAATCTTAAAATCAAGCCTAAAATGAGTTAATATGTTTACCTTTAACCTGTAGAAATTCGTATAATCCTCACATTATCGTTTGTATGCAAAATCCCAAATTCTTTTCAAAATCCTGCTTCTTTCTTATTACTTCTAGGCTAGAATCGGTACCAAATTGATGTGGGAATGATGAGTAATCACTTAGTAACCAAATTTGAAAGAGCGCTAAGGGATTTGCTGAAATGTGTGAGGAAACTAGAGAGAAAGAGAAAGAGAGAGGGAAATGAACAAATGAAAAGGATATTAGGGAGTTAATCCCTCTTGTGAGTATTTATAATAGTACGCAAAAAGACCAAATTGGCCATCAAATTTTATCCTGATTTGCGTCATGTATCGATACTTTTGGGCTAGGTATCGATATCTTTGGTCTAGGTATGATCTGTTCCCTTAAAATTCAATTATGGTAATTCCATAGATCTCAAGTATTGATACATTTGCTTTTATGTATCTCCTATTTTTTTTGAAGTATCAATAACTTTAATGAAGGTATCGATCTAGTTCGACTTGTAAATATTTTTCAACTCTTTATTTTATCATGTATCGATACCTTTGATGAATGTATCAATTTGGTCTATCTTGTAATTATTTTTGAACTCTTTGTTTTGTCTTGTATTAATACTTTCATTCTAAATGTCAATCTCTTCATGCTTTGAATAGATTTTGACAATTTTCTTTTCATTTCTTATTACCAATTTCATTTACCTTTCTGGCGCTTCGCCCCTGATCTCCCTCAAGAGTATTGTCCTTTAACCTCGTTCGCTAACTGGCTAATGAGATCGTCTATTGCTTCAGCGTAGGGCATTACTTGAAAACCAAATATGCACTAAGTCCAACTTAATTCATTTTAATTCTCATACTATGAGTTAGTTTAAATAATCTAAGTCTCGATTGTGTGTTAACTAACTATATATATGTATGTACAAACTTGAATGTCATTAATTGACCATGTTATCCTTATGTTTGGAGAACAAGATTTAACATTTATCACTAATGCCGAACTCGAATACACTTAAGTTATACCAAATTTTGTGGATTCTACAGTCTATTTCTAAAATAAATAAAAAAATGTGGCCCTAT
Source organism: Cedrela odorata (assembly GCA_035584115.1). Taxonomy (NCBI): domain Eukaryota; kingdom Viridiplantae; phylum Streptophyta; class Magnoliopsida; order Sapindales; family Meliaceae; genus Cedrela; species Cedrela odorata. Next base: position 16,183,767 of record JAXCLQ010000011.1, on the reverse strand, counting down.
GATAAAGGATAAAAAATATATAAGTCATATTATTTTATTATTTTATCAAAAATTAAGTTCAAACTCTTTAATTACTCTTATATAATCAAATGTGTGCTTCACATTAACTAATTAATTGACCAAAATTTAACTACAAAACTAAACACTACTAAAAAACTAGTCTTCTCGAATTTCAAGCAGCAAAATCACTAAGTAAATCTTCTTAATCAAGTTTTTCTATCAAAAAATTTTCAATAGACAACATAACTAATTCATTTAATCTTTTTTAGGACATGGTCGATCGAAGGTAATATTTTATCAACTTCAGCTTTGAAAAACTTCTTTCTACAAATGTGACAGTAGTTGATATAGTTAACAAAATTCTATACGCAACTCATGCATTTGAAAAATAATTATCCCGTAATTTCAAATGATTTAGCATTTGAGAAAGGTATACTTAACTTTGAAAAATAAATCTATTCTGTCAATATCAACAACACCATCATGTTTTAAAAACTGTTAAAAATTATTGCAAGAAGTCTTGAAGGTATTTAGATCAACAAATTTTACCTTTTTCGAATCAAATAAGAATCCAAAGATAAACGCAAAAATGATTTTTCACTAATAAACAAGATTTCATTCTCTTTCTTCTACCATATCTTTTCTCTCTGTCTCTCCCCCATAGTTTCTCCTCCTCTCTTTTTTTTCTTTCTCCTTTGTTCGTTTTTGCTCTTTGTCTCTGTCTCTTCTCTTTGTGATACTCTTTCGATTTTTGTTTTTTATAAGCTTAGTTAAAAATAATGTAACTAATTGGGTTGGACTTGCTTTCTTAAAAACAAACAAAAAAAAATCAATTTTATAAACAATAAATGAAATAATAATTAAAAATAAAACAAAAAATTTTATGTCATGAAATGAGTTAGTTGAGTTTAGACTTACCAAAAGAAATATATAACTAATTTTTTTCAACTAGTTGTTATAACTTGGTCACATTTAGTGTTTAATATTGGGTGAAAAAAGAAAAGTAGTATACATCTAATCCTATACTTCGTCCCTAATTTGAAGACAAATTTTAAAGGCCCAATCAATCGTACGTGTGGGCAGTCCCTAGAACTGCCAGTGCCTACATTATTTTGTTTGTATTAATTGTACTAATACTTTTATAATACTTTTATAAGAAGAAGTGCAATTGTTACACACAATAAAAATGTACACATAAAGTATATGTTTACTTTTAATGAAAGAATAAAAAATTTACATAATAAGATTTCTTTACTTTTAATGAAAGCATAAAAAATATTCGTATAAAGTACTTCAATAAAAACTTAAATTCTTTTAAAATGGCTTTTGAAGTGAAAAATCATTATTGTGCATCAATTTTATCTTTAAACCAAAACAATAACAAAAGTTGAGAGTCTTTTTAGAGTTCTCAATTATGAAAAACTAAATAAAACCAGCATAAATAATTTAATGGATTACAACATTTAGTATGGGAGAAAGTGTATATATATATATATACACCTTCAATAGAAACTTAATTTGAAAAACCAACATAAAATTTTCTTCTAACAATTAAAATTGAAATACAAGCTTCTTTGTTAACTGAAATAGTAATATAATACTAATTTATAATACTATAATACGAACAATTGATTACTCTATAATTAAATTTTTTTAGAAAAATGAAATGAAATGTGATTGTTAAAATATACTTAATATATGAATAGATAAATTAAATAATATATATATAAAGGAAAACTTACATGTAAAACACCTTAAAAAAAAGAGGGCAAAAAGATCAAATAAAAATCATTTTACATTTGTAGCAATGCCCTTTATTAAAATATTGAGTTTTTATGATGTGACCATTTTATCTTTTTTATCGCAATGCCTTTATTAAAATATTGAGGAACGTATCCAAAATCATGAAAATAGTTTAGGTTGATAGTAACCAAAATCATGAACTAAACATGTATTTTGTAAGCTAATAAAGTTCATTTTTAGGAGAGATTTAGAGTCAATATGAAAAATAAATAAATAAATAAAAAGATATTGCAAAAAAATATCTTAAGTCACTTTTATATACTCTTTTTTTTTTTTTTTTTTTTTTAAATATACGAAAAAGTTATCAAAATACCTTTCTTTTATACAAAACTTGTTACTTATTATACTAGTATCGTATAAGATATTTGATCATGAGCCGATTTTTGTATATCTTACTTTTTGAAAAATAGAAATATGAAACTAAAAAAGTATTAATCAAGTGGAAAAGTGAGCTGACAAAATAAAAATGAATAGCTTTATTAGTATAATCGAAAATATTTTATTAAGATTATAAATTATCTTAAAATATAATAAGACTATTAAAATATAACTTTATTCATTCATTAAATAATTGATATGTATAATAAATAACTTAAAAATTATAAATAAAAAAATTTATGATCGAAAATGTTTTTGTTAAATGAGAGTGAGAGAATTACAATTTTTTTTTAAATGTTGGATATATAGACTTTTCTCACCTCATTTAAATTTTCTTTGGGAATATGATTCTTTGAAAATAAAATTAAAAATAAGTATGTGATAATACAAAATTTAATAAGATTTTCTTATTTTTCTATTAATATTTGACATTTATTAATTTCATATTAAAAAAGCTAAGTTCAAAATAACCATATTATTTAATACCAAAAAAAGTCTTAATATGAAAGAGAAATTTAGATACGACGATCTTACCACATTAATTTAGATCCGAAGCATCCATACTCTCTCTCAAGCCATGGCGAAGCCCACATCGACTGCCGCCACATCCCTCTTCCAAACCCTCCGTCGTTACATCAAGAAGCCATGGGAAATAACCGGAGTGTGCTCCGACCCGGAATACATGGAGGCCATACCATCGCCCCTCGAATACCGTGTCAGGTGCCCGGCCACCCCGAAACAGATTGCCATCGTGCCCACTTCGGACCCGGAAACCGTCTTTGACATTAAGTACTACTCGCGCGACCAGCGCCGGAACCGTCCGCCGATCCGCAGAACGATTTTGAAGAAGGCTGATGTGGAGAAGATGATGAACGAAAAGACGTTTGATGTGACCGATTTCCCTCCGGTTTATTTGACAGCTAAGGTCGAGGAGGACTATAACGCCGTCGGTGGAGGCTATCAGAATTAAAATAGGCGAGTGCTTTTTCTATTTCTTTTTTTCTAATATGCTCTATTCATTCTGCGTTTATGTGATTTGTGGGTTTTTTCTTTTGTGTAATAAATTTACGTTTTTGCATCGGAAAATTGTAATGAGATGTTTCTTTGGGATTTGACTAATGGTTTTTGATTGCTTGATATGGTTGATTTTATAGGATTGAAGAATATGGTAATGCACTATGTGCAGCACTTGATTAAGTGAGATTATTGGTCTTTATATTTCAAGGAATATATGTGATAGTTTTCTCTGTTTTGGGGCTGTTTTTCTACATTCATCTAGCTGTTTGAGTGATGAATGTTGATAATAGGGTTTCTGGTGATCGCAATGTGTATTATGGTTTTTTGGTAGAATTAGTTTTAGAGCTTTTTTTGTTTATGAATTCTTAGTTTTGGACTGTTTTTGGTGGAAGGACTAAGGAACTTATGGATTTGAGCAGGAAATTATTCGCTGCCGGTGATTAGGGTTTGGTGATATTTTGAATTGTGGAGGTTTAGAGTTTCTGCATTTCTATGAAGTTTGAGGTGCAGCGATTGGGGTTAAGATTGGGATTACTATTTTTATTTTCTGTGGGGTGGTGGTGCGGTAGGTTTGGGATTATGGTGTTGTGGTAAAGAGATTTAATATCATTTTGAGCAATGAGGCTGATGTTTTAGAACTTAGCATAAAGTGAGAAGGTTGCAATTTGTATTACATTGTATTGTGTTGGTCAATGCTGTTGTCTAAGCATTGTATTGAGTCCTGTACAGGCCGGGTGCGTAAAATTGTAATAACTGCGATTACAGTATAGGAATGTCATGCAGAGTTGACTAGAGTAGAAAAGAAGTCCCGTTAAGTTAACATAATGAAGTGCATAAACTGTCCCTGATTGGAGGGTAAGATTCATGTTTTTTGTATGGCCTGGCAAACCAGATTGGCATGTACCTTGATTATTCAGAAGGTTCCTTATGATAACCTTCTGGAAAGCGCTTGCTTTCCTCTTCTGGAATAGATGATGGTCCTTCTGGATAAATTGTACTTTGTATTCTATGGAAAATTGGATTTATATGCTTGTGCCTGGTTCATTTCCCATATGAAGTGAATTAGTTTGATTGTGGATTAATTATTTTAAGTTGAGGCTGTATCTTGCGAAGTTTGAAAAATAAAGCTGTACCTTCAGTGGAATTGTGGCCTCATTATAGGAATACATATTGCTTCAATAGCTGTGTAAAGCAATTGGTGTTTATAGGAGACTAAAAAATGTTACAACTTATAATGGACATTGCTCTATTGTGTAGTTTCATTTTGTCAGGGTTTTCTGATTATTTAATGCATAATTATATAGTAATTTATCTTTGTTGGGCAGCACAAGTGATAGTTAATTACTTTTAAAAATTTTATTACTTCTTACCAGGCTTGTGGGATTGTGGCAAAATTTGTGCTCCTGAGTCTTCTTCTCTGTCTTTTTGCTGTTGCAAATAATTGCTGGCAGTTTTAGCATGGATGTCAATGAGGGTAGTTGCCTGCACTTTCCTCTTCAATTTTTTTTTTCAATTTATATTTGTATAAGATCCAAATGCAACTGCAGTTGGTTGATGGATGAAACTTGTAAGATTTTCTTCCTGTTATTGTCTATTGACACTATTTGTAATGTTTCAATTTGATAAAAAAAACCTAGGTTTTATTAGCCCTCATAATCATTATGAAATTGTGGAGCCAAATGTATCTATTTTTCTACTCTACTCTTCTCCCTCTTAATCAATACGGGAAACTTTCTTTTGTATTGTTGCTTGTCGCTCCATTACTGCCTGCAATGCAAATTCTTATGCAGTTTGTGATTTTGTTTGGTGACTTGAATTTTCTGATGACTCCAAGGACTCAAGCAAGATAGTTTGTGTTACTTTGAATGGTGTTTTTTTCTACTCAATTCACTAATTCTCCTCCTCATTTCAGTAGGAAAACTGCAGTACTTTCTTCTGTATTGGCAGTAGAGAATATGTGAGCTGTTGGGTACTCCATAAGAAGTATGGAGGGTCAGGGATTATATATCATCTTTGCATAAGCATTCATTTGCCTAACGAGGTTTGGGCTTCCCGCTTTCTCCTTTTGGTGTTTATTAGTTTATGCCCAAAGGCAGTAATGGTGGTGGACATGTTGGTCTGTTGCAGAGGGGTAGGCAGGGCAGGGAAGAAGTTTTGTGGAAGAGAAATTAGAGTAGAGTTTTTGAAATGTTAAAGGAAAGGACAGTACTATTTGTGGTGCTATGCTTTCACTACTGTGTCTTTGGTTGGAGTCCTTTGTTAACTGGAGGATTAAGAATGTATTCTCTTTTCATTCTTCTTATTTCTATATACACATGAACAAGGGATGAGAATTAGGGGTAGGATAAAGATGTGTGAAACGGGTAGTAATCTGGATATTAACTCAAGCAATCCGATGGAAGTTCTTTATTGAACGTAGAAGATTTCTATATTTGATTTAGTGGATTGATGAAGGCATTTTGAAGGAGACTACATTAGGACAACCTCCATCCACTCAAATCAAATTTTTTCTCAGTAGTCATGTTGGTTTTGTCTGGTCTTCTTGATTGTCTTTTAAACCAACCAACCAACCAGTACAATTATGATTTTGCCTGGGAGCGTTAGAGAATGGAGGTTCAGCTTCTTTACAACACTCCTTTCATATCCATTATTTTAAGATTTCTAATTACATTCATATTCTTGACTTGTTATTTCAAAGTGGTGAGAGAATATGGTGACACAAATTTGTTTTTTATGGATCTCTAAAAGATTATTGTGTTATTATAAGTAAACATATATTTTGTCTGGGAGTAAGTTCGATGGGGATTAGACAAGTACCATACATCTATATATAACCAACAACACTTTTAATATATAACCAACAAGACCTTAGTATTGTGTTTGTTACCATTGTGTGTGGAACTAAAAATATGTTTGATAATATTTCAATGTTATCGTCTAATTGGTTCAAAGCTAAATTCTACCATCAAATTTATTTAGAATGTTATATCTAACATGATGTATATAGCACAACCGTATTCATATATGATATTTTGGAATCAAGTATCTTTTCATTTTCTTCTTTGGGGTAAAATGAATCTTTTATTTATTTATTTATTTATATATATTAAGAGATCAATAATTATAGAAGTACTGAATAGAAAAATTGTACCACAACTATGTTCGATATGTAAATTGAGATAACATTTTATTTTTCTCAAAAAATATTTTAATTTTAGTTTTAATTTTATTTATAAATATTCACTAGTTTTCAAGAGCTCTTCGAGAGTTTCAACTAAATTCATGTAAACTTGTGATAGACCCATGTACTTTATGCTTGGTTAGATAAGTCAAATTCCATTTGGATTGCTTTTCTCTATTTAGGTTAATCATGTCTCATTTCACATTCATGAAAAGTTTGTGGTTCAAAATCATCATTCATGAAGTCAATGGTTACTGTAAATACCAACACATGTTGAGTGATTGTTTCCTTATAATTATTTCTTTTGTGCATGCATTGTTTATTCTCCATTTCTTAATTTTATGTCCAGGGCAGCACAAGAAGATTTAAGACCTTAGCCCAATCTTTTTTCTCCTTAAGCTTTCTTAATTTTTTATTTTTTATGTTTTACATTTTATATTCCCTTATATATATATATATATATATATATATTTCCTATCCATGTATATAGTTTCTTAGTGGATATATTTATTGTTAAACTACAAAAAAAAAAAACATAAATACTTAAAAAAAATTCTAAAAAAATGAATTTACAAAAATTAAAAATAGCAACTAATTTAAAAGAAAATATAATGATAAAATCTGAAAAATGTGGTTGTGATAATAATTAACTTCTTATACTTGAACAGTAATCACTGAACTTCTCTTATTTAATAGCAAAGAAGAAAAAAAAATGTGTTAATTTTATTGTCTAATAGAGGATATATTTGAGAAATGATAACATTCGAGGTATTTTGTTTGAGAAAACGTAACAATTCAAGCAAGTTTGATTTTAAATTAAAATAATTTATTCACTAGTTTTAACTTTAATGATACTTAACTATAATTTAGAAACAAAGTTGGTAAATAAGAAAATTATTATTATTTTAATACATATAATTATGCATATTCTTTGTGAGGCGTTATATACATATAAATTAAATTTTATAGGCTATTTGCACTAATAAAAATGTTCTTTTTATATATTTTTTTTATAAAAAATTTAAATCTCTCCCTAATTTAGTGCAAGCAGAGTTTAAATTCTAAATTTATTGTAATATGTGAGAAATTTTATCAGTTGAAACATCTAATATCGAAAAGGTAATCCATTTTTTACATTATTTAATAATTTTTTATTACAAAAATATTCTTACATAAAATTATTAATATAGACATTCTTCCTATTACTTTGTATATCCATAATCCATAGTTCTCTTCCTTTTCATAAATGAATCACTTCCATTCTCTATTGTTATCCTAAATATGAATATTGTTAAAGTAAAATAAAATTCATAAATTTACTAACGCATAAAAAGAAGAAGAAAAAAAGACACATTCTCATATATTTTACATATTACATTAATTGTTATATTATTTAGAGACGTATTTGTTATTGTCAAGAGGGGATGAATTAGGTTTTTTAAAAATTTAATGCTTAATGTTGAATGTAATTATCAATGTTGTACAGTAAATAAAAAAGTAGAAAGAGAGATTACAAACACATGATTTATAGTGGTTCGGTAAGATTGGTCTTTGTCCACTTTTTCAGTTTTAGTTTACCATCGAAGTTTAACTATCTTCTTATTTTTACAGGTCAAGTGAAACCCAATACAACTCCTTCTTATAGTGAAGAATAACCGTACATTTTTTTTTTCTCGAGTGAAGAGAAATCCAATACAATCTTCGTTTAATTCCGGGAAAGATAAACGCACAATAATAAAAAATGAAATTCTATTTTTTAAAACTCTCACACTAGAGTAGATATCTCAATAACCTCGCACAAATAATTTTCTCTCACAAAGGTGATACAAAGAACGATTACAGTAAAGATAGAAAGTATATTCATGTTGATAAATCAAGAGGAATGTTTAATACTTCGCCAAATGTACTCTGTTAATTCTTCTTGTCTTGAAATTTCTATTTATACTCTTTCTTTTTGTGAAGACTTTTGTGTCTAATGGCTTCATTTGCCACAATTAATGTTTACCATAAATGCTACAGAAGTTACCGTTAAGTTTTAAAAATGTTAAGAAGTATCGATCCGTTTAGCTAAAGTATTGATCCGTTTATGCCAAATTTGAATCAATATTTGTCTTTAATCCTGCGTATCGATCATTTTTTCTTCATGTATTGATGTGGTCGAGTTCGTAAATAATTCTGAAGTCTCTAATTTGCAATGTATTGATCTAGTTTGACTTGTAATTATTTTCGACCTCTCAGATTTGCAATGTATCGATCTTTTTAGCATATGTATTAATCTGGTTTGCCTTGTATATATTTTTTAACTCTCGGGTCTACAACGTATTGATCTCTTCATCACACGTATCGATTTGGTTCGCTTTGTAAATATTTTCAACTCTTGGGTTTGCAATGTATCGATCTTATAGACTCTGAATATCGATCTTCTCTACATGTATTGATCTGAATACTCTAAGTATCGATCTGGTTCACTTGATAAATATTTTCGAACTTCGGACTTGCAAAGATATCGATCTCTTTAACTTTGAATATTGATTTTCTTCAAATGTATCAATTCGTAAAGTCAGGATGTCGATTTGTTTTGTGAAAAGGTTAATCCTTTGACTTTGAGAATCAATCCTGTTGAGTCTGCTCATAAGTTTAAACACATACAAATTTCTTGAATTTTAACACAATAAAATGTATTTTATTATCTATAGATTAAATTGATATTATAACAAATTTGTTCATCATCGAAAATACAAAGTTATATATTATGATATCATCAATTTCAAATCAAAACTACTAATATGATATCATCAATTTCTTATTTTTTTGATAATGATAAAACATTGTGTATTTTCAAGATTTTAGTCAAGTTTAAGTCATGTTTAAAGATTATCGAACTCCCTTTTAAGAATAGCTAAGTCAAATTTCTCCCTTTAAGGTCTATAGAGTTTCTATTCTCCATCTCAAATAAAGAAAGTGAGATATCTTATTTTATTTTGTCTTATTGTTAGATTGACTCATTTCTCCATCTTTTTATCAAGCTTAAGATTTTAAATCAATGTTCATATACTTCTATTGTCTCATATTATGGTTTCAATGGAATTAAAATTGTTTGAATTACTTCTCCCCCCTTTTTATTAGCACTTAAAGAAGGAAAATAAATGCAAATGCTCAAACAAAGATAACAAAAACTATAGAATTTGTATTAATCATGGAATAGGCAATACAAAGCAATTAATACAAACTATCAAAATAAGCAAACTAGATGCAGAGTACAAGCCAACCACACAAGTCAAATACACAACATTAATCACAAACAGCCTAAAATCTCATCACTATAGTTGCTATTTACATCGACATTATGTGATGTGCTTAGCTGCGTAGCGTATGGTGACTGATACCTAGGCGGTGGTGGTCGAGGTGTTGATGAAATGGCAGTTGGTCTTCGATATAGAGCTAGGGTTGAGTTTCAGGCTAGGCTTTGCATGAAATGCCAAGTTTCCTTGCAAAACTCAAGTTTGAACTTGCTAAGCTGTGTTATGCCTTGGTCACCCGACGTGAAATACTTTTTTATTTTGTGCATTTGGGTGATCACTATAGTCTCTAAGTCGATGAGCCTCTCGTTGAAATTTATCACCGCGGTGTCAACTTGCTCTTCAATAGAGGTTATCTTGGATTGGATGTTCTCCAAAATAGCCATCAACACTAAGGAAGGAGGTAAATGAGGTGCATACACTACTGAGTCAGGCATATCTAGAGGTGCCTGTTGGTCATCTACTCGTAGAGGTGCGGGTTCTTCTGCTGGCCGGTCTACAAGCTCTTTTTGTCCTCTACCGAGTGCTAAGTGCTTATAACGAGCTTGAACAACCTACTCCCCTTTTGTTGTTTGCTCATAGTGCATGTGTCGGAGTTTAGTCTTTGAAAGCATTGTAGTGGCTGGAGGCTCTAGGGTGTTTGCATCTAGGTATAAAAGAATGGGTCGGTCAGTAATGATGCTCATGATGATGTACCTGTAGTGGAGATGGTTTACTTTGGTGGTTGTCGTGCGAATGATGGCATTGAGCATCCATCCAATCAAATTGGGCCTTCTGCCCTTCATTAAACATCTCATCCACCACGTCTTCCAAGGCTATCTCAGAAAATTTGTCCGACCTTGCATTTAGACTGTGAGACACAATCAAATGCAAGACTCGCTCGTGAAGTCCAAGATGTATAGGCTTATAGTTAACCTCTGTCTTGTTGGGGTTCTTGAAGATGACTTTGCAAGCTTCCAAAGCTTGAAAGTTACTAAAGGGATAAAATTATTTACTTGCTAGTACTCTGGTCACTCTTGATGAGACTTCAAAATTTACCTCAAATGTGTGTTCTCGGATTGAAGTTGTAGAACTCACAATTTTGACATAAATTGGGTTTATTAAATCATGACAAGGTTTCAAGGGAATTTATTTAAGTATGCACGATAATTATATCGGTACTTAAGTATAAAACGCCATTGATACATATATATATATATATATAGACTTAAGTATATGATTTTATTTCTCCTTTAATTTTCAAGAAAATTATAAATAATATAAATACTAAAATGAAGAAGTTTTAAAACTCAAGGGGCTAATACGCGAAATCAGCATAAGTTAGGGAAAAAGTACAAATAGGACCATTGAAATAATTATATTATTATATTATGGCCCAATGAAGTGTATTACTAAGTTAAGTCCAATATATTTTTAAGTTAAATTAATATGGTTATGCAAACCCAAATTCAAATTTAATAAATTTAAGCCCAAATTAATAAAAATCTAAAACAAGCCTAAATTTATGTTTTTGTTTTCTACAAAATTCTAGACCTTTCTACCCTTGTTTAGACTAATAAAAGAAACAAAAATAGGAGCAAAAATGAGAAGAAAAATGTGAGCTAAAGGGAAGGTAAAAGAAAGACAAATCGTGAGGGAGTGGGAGGTGAAAACCGACCAATTTAAGGGAGAAAGGTGAAATTGGTGGTCAAAAAATGAAGAAGAGGCAAGTGTGGTGGTTGACCAAGTGAGGGAAGAGAGGAAAAAGAGAGAGAAGAAGAAGAAAGTGAAGAAAGAAAAGAGGAGGAAAGAGAGAGATTGTTATTTGGCAAGTGTGTGTATTGTTGATTTTGAAGTTATATTTATTTTTTATGTTTAATTAATGTTAAATTTGATGCTAAGACATGAATTTGAGGTTTTTTTATGTATGAATGTTATGGAAATGAATTATATATGTATTTGTGTTGGGTGAAAATGCATGTTGTGTGTGATTTTGGTTTTGGAAAACTTGTGTTAGTGAATGATACAATTAAGGCAGGGTATAAACTGATTTTGTGGCCATAGCTTGATGATATTTATGTATGGGAAATGTAAAGTGAAAAGGGTATAAGACATAAGAATAGTGATAGAAGTGTAACTATAAAATTTGTTAGTAGTGTTTGTGTCACACCTGTTACTTATTATCTGCGAATACATAAACACATATATTACATGCAACGTTATTCTTTATTTACACAGACTTAAACAATTCTAGTCCACAAAAATTTTTCTTTTTATATATATATACAAGTGTACATCTAATACAACCAATTGTAATACAAATAGAGTCTTAAGTACTATCTTACAAGTCTATACACAATACTTAGCTAATTTACAAATTACATAT
>JAXCLQ010000011.1:16038009-16164908 GCA_035584115.1 Cedrela odorata | reverse complement strand
ATGGAGAATTAGGTGAAGAATTATTCAATTTGGAATTGAATAAATAAAAAGACTTAAATGTTAAGTGGAGAATGATTATTAGCATTATTATTTAATTCTTCATTTTCTTCCATTTTTTCATCTATAAATAGTGAGCAATGGGATTGTAATTGGAAGTTAATTTTTAATTTTGAATTAAATAAGAGAGAAAGAGAGCTTGGAGAGGAAGAGCAAAGCAAAGGAGGAAACTCTACAACGAAGCTTCAAACCACTAAGTTTTCTCGATCTTTTATTATGTTTTGTTATTTAATATTTGTTGTATTTTATTTTATTATGAAGTAATTTTATTCTTCTAGCATTATGATGTAACCTAACTTTGAAGTACCAACCCTTTATTTAATTTAATTATGGATTTTCTATTTTAGTTGATGCATTCAATATTATTCTTAATGCTTCTAAATAATTGATCACTATTTAGTTAAATTGTTAATCATAATGATAGTGGAAGCTAATTTATGTGTCTTAATTCATTGTATTGAATGTCATAAATTACATATAGGATAGGAATATACCTACATGGTTTGTATAGTTATTAAAAGATATCAATAAATCTTAATGAATCCTTTAATGTTTTAACTTTGCATGGGAACATAGTAGTTAAGATTTATAGGGTATTTTCCTTAGACCTTGGGAGGGGCTATGTGAATAATTTAGGGATACTCAACTAGCAACTAAATAAATAATTCTTATTAAAAAGAATAAAGAGGAGGAATTAATTAGTGAAGATGAAATCATAACCCTAGAGTTTTTAGCCTATTAATTTAATCACATTTATTTTATTTGCATTTAAATTTACTTTTAATTGTCCATCCATCAAATTTCGTTAGCTAAATAAAATTTGGGCTATGCCAAATCTTGGAAATTAATTTACAACAATTCTCATAAGACGATATTTATCTCATTACTCTATTATTTATTTGACTCGTACACTTATTATTTTACACAACAATATTTACCTTTGAAGTTAATGAATAACTTAAGTTCAACCTTTGAGATGTTTATAACTTTGCCATATTATTTAAAATCATAAATAAACATGCTTTGTTAGTAATAAGCTAATCAAGGTCACTTTTAGGAGGGATTATATTAATAAGATATTGCTTATATATATGTATATATTAAAATATACAAAACATACGAAAACATTTTTTTATACAAAAGTTGTTACTTATTATATTACTATTTTGTATATGGTACTTGATTACACGACACTTTGTATATCTTAGTTTTTGAATAAATATATATATATATATATATATATCAAGGAAAAGAATATAAATTAAGTGCAAAAGTAAGTCAACAACCATAAGAATGAATAGTTTTATTTATTTAATTAGAAATATTTTATTAAAAATAAATATAAATGTTTAAAATTAAAGTAATGTAAAATATTTCAAAATTTATTATAAAATATATATCTCAAATGAGGTAATTATAGTATAACTTTATTGATATCTAATAAGTATAATAAATAATTTTAAAAATTATTAAAATTTATTATTTAACAGATGAATTCCTTCAAATTATTTGTTAAATAAGAGCAATGGAATTGATTTTATTTAATGTTTAATAGGTATTATTAATGCAGCAAAATTCTCTTTGGAATTTTGTATACTAGAAATAGTATTTTTTACTTACTCGATCATTGTCTCACCTAAAATCACAAAAAAATTTTAGGAGTAAAAACCGATGATTAGGTGAAAATTCTTTGATACTTAAATCAAATTTTTTTTTTTGTGTTTGAGAGAGAAGACAATAATAGCAAAAACTTATACGAAATTATATTAAGTATTCTAACTTGTCTACTTGATTACATTTGCCTTACTTTTTATATGTTATTTTCTCCTATTGCCACTAGATCTTCTAGTCTTAATAGGATTCTAAAGAATCAGAAAATTGTGACTATAAACTTATTAATTTTCTGGGGATCATGAAAACTTAATTTAATAAGTATTAGTATTCTGAAAATCGAGAAATTTTGAGTTCTGTTTACAAAATATATTTACTATACTACAAATTCTTATTATGAAAAAATTTAGAAATAATTTAACTTTATTATAACAATACATAATTATTGAAAGGTCTCGAAAATTTTACGTTTTATCTTAAACCTTCTTTCTTAATAAGAATGGCATTAAGTTCTAATAAATTACTTGAAATCTTTGTTATGTTATATCCAAAATTTTTATGTGTAAATTTTTTTTAAAATTATACTTCTAAATTCAAGACCTTTTATTAAACTTATAAAATCTCGTACCTTGTCCCTTCCAAAACTTTTATTATGTCATATTTGAGATTATATGACCTGAAATAGGTCTCGAATTCTCTCTTGACATTGAGCCCTTTGTTGGAGACTAAGGCCTTGTGTTATGGGTTTGAAGTCCATTAAACTTTCTCTGTACCTCGTTCCTTTTCTCAATCAGGTATATTTTTTTCACTTAACTTAATTTTTCTATGTAAAATTTTTATTTTGACAAATTAAATATTTTTTATTTTTTTATGTACAAAATAAAAAAGCACCATTTTAAAACTATTTATCTATTTTTGACTTTTTAATTTATCAGTAGGGTTTCGATCTGATTCATGGCCATGGATCCGGGTTAGCGCTGCTCATTGACAGCTTTACTATTTCGTCTCTGCCTTTTCAACACTCTACAACATTCACGAAGCATCCACTCTCTCTCTCTCTCTCTCTCTCTCCATGGCGAAGTCCGTATCGACAGCCGCCACATCCCTCTTCCAAACCCTCCGTCGCTTCATCAAGAAGCCATGGGAAATAACCGGGGTGTGTTCCGACCCGGAATATGTAGAGGCCATACCATCGGCCCTCGAGTACCGTGTCAGGTGCCCGGCCACCCCGGAACATATTGCCATCGTGCCCACTTCAGACCCGGGAACTGTCTATGACATTAAGTACTACCCCCGCGACCAGCGCCGGAACCGTCCGCCGATCCGCAGAACGATTTTGAAAAAAGCAGATGTGGAGAAGATGATGAAGGAAAAGACGTTTGATGTGACCGATTTCCCTCCGGTTTATTTGACAGCTAAGGTCGAGGAGGACTATAACGCCATAGGTGGAGGCTATCAGAAATAAATTAGGCGAGTGCTTTTTATAATTTTTTTAATATGCTTTATTCATTCGTTTCTGTGATTTGTGGGTTTTTTGGGTAATAAATTTACGTTTTTGCTTCGGAAAATTGCAATAAGATGTTGTTTTGGGATTTGATTAATGTAACTGTATGTTTTTAATTGCTTCATATGCTTGATGTTCTTATAGGATTGATGAATATGATGATGCACAAGGTGCAGTACTGGATTAAGTGAGATTATTGGTATTTATGTTTCTAGGAATATGTCATAATTTCCTGTGTTTTGGTTCTGTTTTTCTACATTAGATAACGAAGTGATGAATGTTGAATTTAGGGTTTCTGGTGACCGTCAATGTGTACGATGGGTTTTTTTTTTTTTTATAGAATTAAACTTTAGAGCTTTTTTAATTAGTGAAGTCTTGATTTTTGCATTATTGTTGGTTGAAGGACTGAGCAAAGTATGGATTTGAGTAGGAAATTATTTGCTGCTGGCAATTGGGGTTTGGGAATGTTTTCGTTGACCATTTTGAACAGTGGAGTATTAGAGTTTTTGCATTTCTGTGAAGTTTCAGGTTTACAGCGGTGATAGTTAAGATTGGAATGTGATGCTCGCATTTTAAATTTAGCATTGTAGTTCTCTTACAAGTTTTTGTATGTGTGTATACATACATACATACATTGGTGAGTTTGTTGGTGAGTGAGGGTAGCAGTCCCAAACATACCCTGAGAACAATGCAAGATTATCAATGTGGGTTTTGAATACTGGGGTTCTTATTTATTTCATTAAGCAAACAGACCAAGTGTGGCTATGGGAAAGAGGTTTAATAACATTTTATGCAATGCTAAAGGGATGCAATTTGTATTACCTTGTATTGCATTTGTCAATGCTGTTGTGTAAGAAATATAAACAAAAGGAAAACACCACGTGCATGCTGGATGCATAAAATTATATTGACTGTGATTAAACCTTTGGAATAACATGCAGAGTTGACAGGATTAGGAGAAGAAATCCCTTTAAATTAACTTTATGCAATGCATAAAAAGTCCCTGATTTGGTTTTTGTGGCTTGGCAAAACCAAATTAGCATGAGCCTTGATTATTGGGAAGGTTCTTTATTTATGATAGCCTTTTGGGGAATCGCTTGCTTTTAACCTCAATTTCATCTTCCGGCATAGATGATGGTCCTTCTGGAAATATTTTTGTTCTTTTTCCGTGGAAAACTGGATTTATATCTTGAGCCTGGTTCAACTCCCATATGAAGTGAATGAGTTTGGTTGTGGTTAATTATTTTAAGCTGAGGCTGTATCTTGCAAAGTTTGAATTGTAAAAGCTTTACCTTCAGTTCTGATGATGTTTCAAATATCTTCAGCGGTCTCTTAATAGGATGACTTGTTGCTTCAAAAGCTGTGTAAATCAATTGGGGTTGATACGAGATTAGAAAATGCTGCAACTTATTACTGATCTTTTATCCATTGTGTATTAATGTAATGTTGCTCTATAACGTCGGTTCATTTTATCAGTATTTAATGCGTAATGATAAAGCTGTCTATTTTTTTGAGCAGCGCAAGTGATAATTACTTTTAAAATTGTCATGGCTTCTTACCAGGCTTGTGGGATTGTGGAAAATTTTGCGCACCTGAGTCTTCTTCTCTGTCTCTTTTGCGGTCACTTAGAATTGCAGACAATTTTAGCATGCAGTTTGTCAAGACTGCTGTTAAAGAGAATTTAAGACTTGATGTCAATAAGGTAGTTGCCTGAACTTACCTTTTCTGTTTATTTTTTTCATTTATGTTTGTATAACATCCAAATGCAACTGCAGTTGGGTAATGGATGAAACTTGTAAGATATTCGTTCTTCTCATAGTTATCTATTGACACTATTTGTAATTTCCCTAGGTTATATTGGCCCTCATAATCATTATGGAATTGTGAAGCCAAATGTATCTATTTTTCTCTGCTGCCCTTCTCTCTCTTAATCAAGATGGGAAACTTTCTTTTCCATTGTTACTGGTTGCTTCATTACTGCTTGCAATGAAAATTTTCATGCAGATTGTGATTTTGTTTGATGACTCTTATTTTCTGATGCCTCCAATGACTAGCAAGATAGTATTTCTTACTTTGAATGGCATTTTTTCTATCCAATTGACTAATTGCCCCACTCCTTTCAGTAAGAAAACTGCAGCACTTTCTTGTATATTGACAGTAGAGAATATGTGAGCAGTTGGGTACTCCATGAGAAGGATGTAGGGTCAGGGATTAAAAGTTAAGCATTCATTTCCGCTTTCTCTTTTTGATATTTATTGGTTTATGCCCAAGGGCAGTAGTTGTGGATAGTTTGGTCAGTTGCAGAGAGGGAGGCAGGGCAGGGAAGAAGTTTTGTAGAAGAGAAATTGTGGTGGAGTTTTTGAAGGGTTTGAAAGTGTTACTCTGAGATTTACGGCTGAAATGTTAGACACTATTTGTGGTGCTATGCTTTCACTACTGTGTCTTCCGTTCCTTTCTGTATATATATATATATATATATATAAACAAGGAATAGAATTAGAGGTAGGGTAAAGCAGAGTGAAACTGGTAGTAAGCTGGATATTAAGGTGTGCATATCTCTAACACAATGAATCTGAGGGAAGTCCTTTACTAAATGTAGAAGATTTCTATATTTGGTTTAGTAAATTGATGGTTTGAAGTAGATTTCTATATTTGATGGTTTAATGAATATTTTTGTAAAGAACTTATTAAATTGTTAAATAAGTGATTATTTTTCAATGCAAAGAATTAAGTGATTGTGTTTTAAATCAATTGATTTTGTTGAACCCAACCAGTACAAAATATGATTTTGCCAGGAGCGTTCGCCTTCTTTACAGCACTCCTTCCATTATCCATTATTCGATGATAATTACATTTAACTTTTGTTTTAAAAACCAAGAACAAAAAACTTGAATCAAAAGAAATTTAAAATTTTAATGAATTAAAAAATTGTGTTGGGCTTGGTTAAGATTTGAAAAATATGTACTATAAAATTTCATGCTTTAACACCTGGTTCTGAGCATATGGCGAATTCAGTTGTAGAGTTTGATAAAAATATGTTTGGTTTTGGCTCCTTTTAACGCAATAACATTATTTACATAAATAAATTATTGGTGTAATGTCTGCAATTAAAGATAATTTATAATTGTTTTAGATACCATGGATGGATGGCACACTGTAATCGCATACACATTCTTGATTTGCTCATGCAGTGTAAGAATTTCAGAATGATTGAAAAATATAGCGACAAAAACTTCTTGTGTAATTATAAGTAAAACTATAATAATATATGTTGACTGATGGATAAATTTTTTTACTTGAACTATGCTCGAAACGTAAAGTGAGATAACATTAGTTTTCTCAACTTATATAACTAGGCTATCCCCATATTCATGAAATGCATATCAAGTTTTTTGTAAACTACCTAATTGATTAAGAATTAAAACATATTTGTATTTATTATAGGAGAATATGTTATTTCAAAACACTATCATGTATGTGAGAAATTATGTGCATTTAGTTGTGTTTTATATTTTACGATCTCATTTTCCTCTTACATTTACATATAAATACTCATTTGTATCCAATAGATTTGACAATATTCAAATTATAGACCCATATAATTTATGTTTAGTTTAAAAAAAAAAAAAAAGAGCATATTCTATTTGGACCGCCTCTCTCCATTTAGGCTAATTATGTCTTCAAAGAGACGTAAAATATGTTAAATTTAATGACGAATTAGTGATTTATTTGAGAAATGATAACAATTAAGTTAATATATATATTTTTTTAAAGAAACGATAACAATTCAAGTTTAATTTTAAATTTTAAAAAAATATTTACTAACTTCGATTATACTTAACTACATTTAAGCAACAAGTTACTAAATAAAAAAATTATCATTATTTTAATACAGATAAATATCCATATTCTTTATCAGTGTTTGTATAAAAACATTTTATTTATTTATTTATTATTTTTTAGACTATTTGCACCGATAAAACACGCTTCCCATATTATTTAATAATTTCTTTTATTACTTAAATACCCTTAAACAAAATTACTAATATAAACATACTTACTAGTACATTCATCTATCATAAACACTAATTCTCTTACATATTATAAATAAATCACTTGTATTCTCAGTGGTTACCCGAAAATGAATCTTGTTTGAGTAAAATCAATTTAATAAATTTACTTGATGTAAACCCATAAGTAAAGTAGCTTATAAACCCATGAACAAATAAATCATAACTCGGAAAGCCAACATGATTAGATTACTAACCCTAAACTTATTGAAGAATTTGTCTAAAAAACCTAAGTTACAAAGAGATGACGCCATAAATGATTGCAAAGCCTTTGATAAGTCTAAGTTCACACAAAAATTCAAAAAGAATTATTCATGAGTTGTTGCAAAATAACATTTTAAAGTTGCTTAAATACTAAAACCATAATACTATCCTTACACTAATAGGAATGTATGTCCTAGTTGAACTAGAACTCCTAAATCTAATCTTAATACCTACGGGTTACTATAGAAAGTCCACAAAAATAAGCATTATTTCTTTGAAATATTAAGAAACCCTAAAACTCTTGTTTCCTTTAAACACAAGGAAACCTTAAAATAAACAATTAAAATAACTATGAACTATTTAATTAATTGTACCAGCTTATTAATATAACAATAATATAGACTAAAATAATTAAATAAAATTATATCAAGCTCACATGTAAAATACAATGTAATAGCATATGACTTCATGTCTTCACTCTTTGACTTAGGCTTTAATGACTTGTAGCACATGCACCAAAATTGGTTCTTCATCTCGCAAACCTATCTTTCATTATGTAGAGTCCTTTGTCTATCATTCATGTATGGTTTCAGTCAAAGTCCTTTAAACAAGCTCATCCATTACCTCTTTGATTTTCTTTGCACGTGATCTCGTAATAGGTATATCCGAAATATGTAATGGATTTTGTGTCATGCCCTGAACCCGGAGTCCACCTGTAATAACCGTTACAGACCTTTATAATACACTCTATACACCCAGAATGTATCAAGAGAACCTATAAAGCTTTCCTGTCAATTATCCAAAACCTTAAAACAATTCATAATTTTAAATTCTCATCCATGGAATCATTATTAAAGAATGAATCTTTTGTGATCAATTCATTTACAACAAGTATCAAATAATAAAATAACATGTTGAAAATTATTTCTATTTGGGTTGAACAATTCATAAACCAATTACATAATCATTTAGTTTACAAATGTATTTCAAAATCCAATTTACATTTAATCGACGAAACAAACTACAAAATATGAGTAAAGATGGACCTACCTAGAGCGTTGAATGCTCTCTACGGCTACCACTAGCCCAGTAAAAACTAGAGCGCCTAACCTGAAAGATATAATGGTGAGGGTTGAGTATACAACTATACTCAATGAGTAAATAAAATATATACATATATACATACATGCACATACATTTTCAAATACAGATATTGGGATTTCATTTACATCATGCTCTCAAATACATATATATTTTCACAAAATCAAATAATAAGAAAATAATTCATTGGTTTGCAAACAGTTTCAAATCATCCAAACCGGGCTGGCCATACTTTCCCGACAACTACCTTGGCCGAGTTAACATCGAAACCATTGGTAAGTTTTTCATGCATAAAATTATATGCAATACATTCTTTATAAAATAGCAAATTATATCTCATGTTTCACAAAATCACTTTATTCAGGTAAAATATGAATTATAAAACATTATCTGTCTCATTAATGTTGGCCCCGAGTAACCGTTTGGTGACACGAGCGATTATCCTTGTCAAATCTTTGAGATCCCTATCAAGCCGCCAAGGCTTTCCACAAGGTCTCTATAACAGCACATATATGCACAACACACATTGGGCTTGCTATGGTCTCCCCCCCTTATACCAGCCCCATTGAGGCTCTACTTACCTATGTGACCTCTCAATAGGTTCATTCATAGGCTACCCTCCCTATGTATACAATAACAATAAACCTACTAGCCATACAACAATATTTGGCCTTACCGGCCTTATCACCATCATACATGCATAAAACAAGTCATTTCTCATACTATGATTTCAAATCATATAAACTAAATTTGACCTCCACGGCCATTTCAGCATGTATAACTAATAACATTTAATAGCAGACCAAATAATCAAATCTTCTCAATATCAACTTAAAAAAATTATAAACACATGAAAACATATCATTTCAAGTTTCACTTTACAATAGAACCACTTGTTTATCGCACAAGCAATACATATATGTATAATACACATATATCAATATAATATTCATGTATGTATAAATTTATTCACAAAAATGGAACGGTAACTACTCCCATTATAGATCTTCACGCTTACTAGATCCTTCTCATGAGTTCTCGGTACCTAGATAACATATGTTGAATACTATCAATATTCAATTTCATTCACAATTGTATAAACCATTAATTTAATACATGTATGCATGAGAGATATTAATTATATATATACCTATGAACCTTGTATTGACTTTTTAACTTTAAAAATGACCTTAATCATGTTAACATTAGCAACCATGTTATAGAGCTTGGAAAAAGCTTTCCATTGATATCTTATACGTCTCATAACTCTTTCTGGATCCAAAGTTATGACCTTTTAAAGTTTTTCTTGTAAATCATGTCAGAATAGAGGTTAGAAGTGTATTATTGGGGTCAGGTGTATTGTTCTCAAGTCAGAAGAATTGTTCTTGGGTCAGTAACAATACTCTTAGTTCAGAAGCATTGTTCTCAAGTCAAAGACATTATCCTTGGGTCAGAAGTATAACTATCGGTCAACAGCATTGTCCTTGGGTCGGAAGCATAACTCTTGGTCAAGAGCTTTGTCATCGGGTAGGAAGTATAGCTCTCGGTCAAGAGCATTGTCCTCGGGTCGAAACTATTGTTCTCAGGTTATGACCATTGTTCTCATGTCATGACTATTATCCTCGGGTCAGAAGCATAGCTTTTGGTCATGAGCTTTGTCCTCGGGTCGGAAGCATAGCTCTTAGTTAAGAGCTTTGTTCTCGGGTCAGAAGTATAGTTCTCAGTTAAGAGCTTTATCCTCAGGTCGGAAGTATAGCTCTTGGTCAAGAGCATTGTCCTCAGGTCGGAACTATTATTCTCAAGTTAAGACTATTGTTCTTAGATCAGAACTATTATCCTTGGCTCGAAAGCATAGCTCTCAGTCAAGAGTTTTTTCCTTGGGTCGAAACCATAGCTCTTAGTCAAGAGTTTTGTCTTTGGGTCGGAAGCATAGCTCTGGGTCAAGAGCTTTGTCCTCGGGTCAGAAGCATAGTTATCAGCCAATAGCATTGTCCTCGGGTCGAAAGCATAGCTCTCGATCAAGAATTTTGTCTTTGGGTCATAAGCATAGCTCTCAATCAAAAGTTTTGTTCTCGGGTCAAAAGTATAGCTCTAGGTCAAGAGCTTTGTCCTCATATAGGAAGCATAGCTCTCGGTTAAGAGCGTTGTCCTCGGGTTGAAAGCATAGCTCTCGGTCAAGAGCATTGTCCTCGGGTTGAAAGCATATACTTAAAAACTCAAAATTTCTGAAGACAAAACCTGACCAAATCAAAATGTTTCGGGGGTTCTTTTGTAAGGCTTATGTGCTCAGATTTGGCATTATAAGTACTCGTTAGAAAGAATTTTTAGTGTAGAACAATTGTTTCTTTAATATGGTTTTTCTAAAAATGGTTATATTTTCCAAAAATAAGCATAACCATTGAAACGTCCAAACTATCTAAATTATTTCTTTTCTCTTCCAAACCGACCTTAATCCATTTACGTACTAATTCAAATTCTTAAATTCAGTTTCAACATTTCAAGAACAACCATTAAAGATACTTATCCATGTTATGATGCTCAATTTAAAACAATATCACAAATCGAAAACTTAACTCATGCACAGTAAAATCCATTTCAAAATTTACACCAAAATGAACTTTAAAACTTAAAAATGGGTGTAATACTTACCAAAACTCAAGAGAAATCCTTAGATGTGCTTGAAATTCTTGGACTTGAAGAATCGCTCAAATTGACTTCAACCCTAGCTTTCTTCTTTACTCCTCTTTGCTTTTTTTAGTCCACAATTGATACTAAATCAAATAGAAGAGGACAAGAAATCATTTGGCAATGGTAATTTGATAGCCAATCAGTCAAATTTGAAGTGATTTGACTGAGGGTTGAGAGAGAAATGCAGAAAACAAATTTCCTTAGATGTGCTTGAAATTCTTGGACTTGAAGAATCCCTTAAATTAACTTCAACCCTAGCTTTCTTCTTTGCTCCTTTTTACTTTTTTTAGTCCACAATTAGTACTAAATCAAATAGGAGAGGACAAGAAATCATTTGGCAATGGTAATTTAATAGCCAATCGGTCAAATTTGAAGTGATTTAACTGAGGGTTGAGAGAGAAATGCAGAAAACAAGTTTTTTGAGAAATGAGAAGAACGAGAGTCGAATACACACGGAAAAAAAATAAAAAATTCTTTTATTTAGATATGCGAAATTTCATTGAGACACTATATTGTTTTGAAATTTTTAAAAATAAATTTGAAACTTTAGAAAATATTCTTTTTAGTCCCTATATTCACAAAACAAGGTTTATATCTTGAATAACTTGATCAACTTGTGAACCATCTTAGATTTCATCATTACTAATATTGAAAAAGAAAAAAAAAGACATTCTCCACCAATTATTAGTGGGGCAATAAATTATTTTGATAAAAGAGATGAGACTTGGTGGATTGGGCAATAAAGTAGGGGAGAAACAAATGATCATTATCCATTTCAAAAACTTATAGAAAACTTCTTATTACACAATAATGTATTATTTCAAAAAAGGAATTATTTCAAAAAAAAAAAAAGAGGGAAGACTTGGTAGATTAAACTATAAAGCATAAGTGAATTGATCATTATGTTTTTAAAAAATTTATAAATAAATAAATAAAATGCTAGTTTTATATGATTTATGAATCATTAATAAATTTAAAAAAATTAAAAATTCAGCCCACAAGAATGTTCAAGAAAGATGAAAGTTGAAACATTCAACATTCTAAAGGAAACTTAATGGTTGTTAAAAAAGGGCTTAGAAGGAAGAAGGTGGAAGATAGGTGTTAAAAAAGAAATTAAAGGTTATTTTTGATATTTTATAACGTGTGGAGACTAAAATTTTGGTTCTTAAATTTTAAAAGTTATTGTCTAGAGTAAATAGATATTAAAAGTATTTCTAGGTACAAATAGCTTCACTCTATCGTCGCATAGCTAAAACTTTATAGTTTAATAAGGGTGATTTATGCTTTCACAGCATTAAGATTAAACAAAATTTTTAGATTTTATATTTACGTAGAAATTATAATAGGAGATTATCATATATGTAGATGGTATTAAGTTTGCATTTATTAAACAAATATGTTAATATCTCACATCAATGGGATATTTTTTGAAGACTCTAAGTTAGACTTATAAATTAAAAATCTTGTCTTATTATTATTTTTTTTTTATATAAAGTCAAATATCAATTGAGTTTTATTAAAATTCCAATTGAGTCTATGAGGGCCTAATTTTATATAAGATCTCTTAGTTTGTATTTTTTTTTCTTTTGGGTCTCTATTGTTTCTAGATTTTGTAATTTAACTCAGTTTTGTAATTGCTATATTTGAAGATAGTTAAGTTTTCAACAACACTCGAGGATGTAGTTATTTATACTGAGCTTCGTTAAATTTTGTATTCTCTTTTTATTAATACATTTATTGGTATTCAGCTTTATATTTATTATATTTCAATAACTATAGTTAGTAAAATTGTTAAACCCTATTCTTTGAACATAAGAGTAAAGTAGTCATTTGTATGACATTCATTTTGCACATATATGGTAATGGTTAGTTGATACATTAATGAGGTTAAGATGACTTAAGTTAGCTCACGGTATAAAAATTTAATGAATTAAGCGAGTTGAATTTAACATGTATTTGGGTTTTGTATATTGCCCTACACTGAAGCATTCGGAAATCTCGCTAGCCAGTTAGCGAGTGAGATTAAGGGACAGCGCCCCTGCGGAGGATTGGGTGCAGAGCCTCCTAAAGGTTTACGAAATTAGTACTAAGGAATGAAAAAGAAAGGTCAAAATCTATCATGGGCATAAAGAGATTGATACTTGGAATGAAAGTATCGATACATTATTTAAATGTATCGATACATTAAGAACAATATTCATTAAACGGATCGATACCTATGAAGAAACATATTGAAACCTTGCAACTCAAAGACTTGGAAAGAAATTTCTGATCGACTAGATCGATACTTTTAGACAAAAGTATCGATACATGAAAAAACAGAGAGTTCAAAAATAATTACAAGAGGGACCAGATTGATACCTTATTCCAAGATATCGATATATGGCAAAAAAAGAGTTCGAAAATAATTATAAGGCGAACCAGATTGATACCTTCATCAAAGGTATCGATACATTATTTTAGAATCGAACTTTCATAATTAAATCGATACCCAAGCCAAAATTATCGATACCCAAGCTAAAAGTATTGATACATGATGCAGATTTAGACAAAATTCAACGAGCAAGTTGGTCATTTCACCCACTTTTTTAAATACCTGAAAGGGGAAAATCATTTCAGTGTGTTTCTATTTGCTTATTTCCCTCTCTCCCTCTAAAAAAAATACATTTCCCTCTCTATCTCTCCTTAGTTTTCACCTAAATTTCGTGGCCAAGTGAATAGCCACTTTTCTTACATTAATTTGGTACTATTTTTGGCTGAGAAATAGCAAGGAGAAACAGGAAATAAACTAGGGTTCCAAAGAATAATTTGGGGCTTTGCGTTCAAATAATAATGTAAGGTTCCTATAGACTTCTACGAGTTCCAAGTAAGTCCATTAACCCAAATGGTGCATGATTTTGGATATTTGAACATATTAAAAATATAGGGTTACTGTTCACCCTAGAATTTACGTTAAATTTACGTAGAAAATCTAACTTTGTGCAATGAATTTGTATAATTAGAAGTATATAGACATTGTATATGTGTCGAACGACCATTTGGAATGGGCATAATTCGTTTTAGACATAAATGCCAAATTTGGAAAGTATACATTTCATTTAAGGCAAAATTGTGAAAATTAGAAATGAAAATGGCCGTAGGATTTCAATACTGAAAATCAGATAAATGGCCCGTTAGTTATGTCTCGAGAAATGTGCATGTGTCAACTAAAGGAATTTAAATCTATTATCCACGTGCATTGTATAAGATACATTTAAGTTAGATACTTGAAAAATGTGGGATTCATTAAATATATATATATATATATATATTTATGTGATATTAAGTTCCAAGAACCCAAGTGACGTGTCGAGTGGGTGCGATGAGACATAATGGAAGTGTTTACCCTCCCCTAAATAGTGAGTAAATTTATACATGTAAATAGATTGCTTGTGGTTTCTATATGTATGCACGTGTGTTAAATTATTTAAAATGAAAATAGTTACTATTGTTTTATATTGATATTGAGTTGTTTTCTATTATGGTCTACGATTAAATATTTTATTTTATATACATGCATACAATTGCTGGGGAGGCCAAATTTGGTTTATATGTTTTGTGAACAATGTTTGAGAATGTTACAGCCTAGGAAGGTCGGGTTGTGATTTACATGAATACAAATCTTGTTTTGAAAATAAAATATTTTTACATGCATGTATATTGGTGATGTGAGGCCGTTAAGGCCGATTATTGATATTTGGCCAGTGGGACAGGTTATTTACTGTATATACAGGGCTGTAACCTATGGACGAACCTATGAGAGGCCGTGTAGATTATTGGTACTGCAGTAGGGCTGTATAAAAGAGGATAAGGCATGGTAAGCTCACTGTGAGCTGTTGCGCAAATGCGCGGTTATATAGAGACCTTATGGATAGTCTTAGTAACTTGATATGGATCTCTTGGATATGATGGATACGACAAGGACAGTCACTTTATCACTAAGTGACTACTCAGGCCAACATTAGTGAAACGAGCTTATTTTATAAATACATGTTTTATATAAACTAAATGATTTTATAATGCATTGCATATAGTTTTAAGAATAACAAGTTCACTAATGGATTTCGACGTTACCTCGGTCAAGGTAGCGGTTGAGATAATATGGCTAGCTCATTATGGATGTTTTAAATAGATGTAGACTACTTTTACATTGTTTACAGTTATTAGTTGTTCATGAAAATGAATATTTATGTATTTGAGCATATATGAATAATAAATTCCAATATCATGAATTAGAAATGTGTGTGCATATATGTATATCTATGTATGTATGCATTTACTCACTGAGTATCGTTGTATACTCACTCTTCACAATTATAGCTTTCAGGTTATGAGCGTTAGTCCTAGCCGAACTTGTAGTAGCGGTGGAGAACATACGAAGCTCTAGGTAGGTGTTTTGACTTTTGACTCACGTGTGTCACCTAAGTCCACTAGGTGTGTATATTTTGAATATGTATATTTTCAAATATGTAATTACAGGATATTTATTTCCTGGGGATTTGTTTTATGATTGGAAATTGAAAAGAAATTGAACTCTGATGATTATATAAAAACTTATTATTTTATTCAACCCATGTAAAATATTTTTTATTTGATATTTATATTAATTATGTATGTTGTGGATGAATTGATCACGGAGATAATTCTTTGATGTTGGTAATGCCATGGATAGGAATTTAAATCATAAACTGTTTTCAGGTTTTTTAATAGTTAATTTGATAGCCTTACAGACTCTTGTGGTATATTCTAGATATAAAGAGTGTATCATGAGAGTTTGTGGCGATTGTCACAAGTGGACCCTAAGGTCGAGACATGACAAAAATAGAAAGCTTCCGCTACAGAACAAGCGGTATCAGAGTTATAGGTATGGTATAGTTTTGGTTATTTGATAGCTACTGAATATAATAGTTGGTTTATAGATTTGGTATTGTAGTAGGATAGTTACAATAAAGAGAAATTTTGACCTAAAGGAATTGTCCCTTGAGTACTATTTATTTGTTTGCCATGTTATAATATAAAACACTAATGATAGAAATGATAACATCATCATCCATACTAGTAAAGACGATATTAGTGACAAATGAAAAAATTGATGTGGAGAAATTTGATGGTCAAAGTAATTTCGGCCTGTGGTAGAGTGAAATAAAAGATGAGTTATGTCAACAAGATTTTGATATAGTTTTGGAAGAAATAAAACAGAGGATTTCAGCGAGAGACTGGGATAGGTTGGATGTAAAAACTTATGGTATAATTTGTTCTTGTCTTTGTAAAGAACATAAGTATCCATTTATGAAAGAGATATCTACTAGTAAATTATGGAAGGCGTTGTAAAACAAATATATGAAAAAAAAATAATGAGAATAGCTTTTATTTGTTGAAGAGAATTTCTCAGCTTTAGTTAAAATAAGGTTTGAGCAGCAATAATCGTATTGATAACTTTAACCGTTTGATAGTCAATTTGTTGAACTTAGATGAAACCTTCAAAGATGAGTAAAACTCTATGATGTACATAAGATTTTAATAATTATTGAAAAGTGTACATTTATTAAGAGTTTATATTATTATTATATATTTAAGAGTGTTATTAACTTCCCTAAAATAAGTATCTAAAGATTTAAAATAAGAGTTAGCCTAATTTGTGAAAAAAAAATGATTGATTTTGCATAGGTTTTGTATACTAGGCATATCTATCAATTTGGAGATCCAATTGATGCAAATCTTAAGTCAAGGAATTATAAACTTATCCTTTCACAATATTGTAACCAAAGGATAAATCAATTCAAGCGTTTAGGTGGTCAAAAATGAACTTCAATAGAACTAAAATGTAGCTACAATCTAGCCTGACATACCTCAGTATTTAGGCTATATTTCCCAAAATAAAAATTCAAATATGGTGAATTAAGATGTTACAGAAAGCTAAGACAAATATATACAACTTTTGTGTTTTGGTAGAGATATATTCCAAATATATCACGACAAATTGGCCTACAAAGTCAAATGCGAGGAAAAGAAAGTCTTTCAATACTTACCTAATTTTAACCAACTTTTTTGACTTTATTCTTTGTGTTTTCCTATAAATAGGTGTTTGCATTAGACATCAATGGAGTTGGTATCTCTTAACATTTTCATTTCTTTATCCCATCTCTTTTTCTTACAATATATTTCTAAATTTGTAAGTAAGACTAGGGTGAACTTTTGTTAAGTCTATAGTTTTTATTCCTTTATCCTTTGAGTTATTCTTCAATATAAAGTCTTTCAATTGAATGAATTATATTTCTCAAAAGTAATTTGATTTATTAGAGATCTTGATTCATTGTTAACAAATGGTATATTAAATGTTTATTATTTTCTACTCTCAAGGGTAAGTTCTTTGATTTGTCAAAGAGTTTGATTCATTGTGAACAAATGTTGTATTGAATACTTATTATTTTTTAAATTTCAAAAGTAAGGTAAGTAATAGTTTTTCACAAATTAATTTAAAAGTTAATCTTTTATTTTCATACCTTTTTCTTAAATAGGTATTTTAATATGCTTATATATTTCATCTTTCAATTAAGATCACTCCTTAGTTGATTCTTAATTGAATTATTACAAAAGATCAAAAATAATTTCTATAAGTTTATTCAAAATGGATCTCAATGCCTTACTATTTAATAATATTGAAATTTCATCATAAGAACCAAATCATCAACATAATTCTCTTAATATGTAAATAATTAGACTTGTAATAAACTTGTATAACTAATTCCCTGCGGATCAACACTCGAACTCCTAAACTTTTATTACTTCAGACAACTTATACTTCAGTATACGACCTTAAAGTTGTAGTAAGTCTCTTCCTGATGAGTTAGATAATTTGTATTACACTTATTCATGGTAAAGAAAATGTAACACTCACTTTTCCTAAGCATATACTATATAGTTATTTATAGATAATGAGTTTTGTTTTTATAAGGATAAATGTATAATATAGGTAATAATAGAATGTTTTAATAATAAGTTATAGTTTTGGGGTAAAATAGATTTAAAAAAAAAGAGAAATTATGGATTGAGTTAAAATTGTACATTAAGTATGAATTAAATAGGTTAAGTTATGTTTAGGAATTCTGCTGATTTAGGGATAAAGAAGAGACAAAAGAACAAAAGAAAAACAGAGAAAAAGAAAAAAAAAGAAAAAATGATAAAAATTTATAAGTTTATGTTTAATTTTTATATTCGTTTATGGGAATTTATGATTTTTATTAGTTAGTTTATATATGTTTCAAATTTTATGGTGATTATA
This sequence comes from Cedrela odorata, assembly GCA_035584115.1. Classification (NCBI taxonomy): domain Eukaryota; kingdom Viridiplantae; phylum Streptophyta; class Magnoliopsida; order Sapindales; family Meliaceae; genus Cedrela; species Cedrela odorata. The sequence goes on along the minus strand of JAXCLQ010000011.1, from coordinate 16,146,352 downwards.
ATTTTGTAATTAGATTGAGGTATTTAGATTTTAATTTTCTTTCTATAATTAAATTAAGGATATTGTTTTGTGGAATAATAACGGAGGAAAAGAAACTTTTCACAGAGTTGATATATGACAGTAGTTCAGTCTATGAATTTTGTAAAATCATGTGTTACAAATTTGAATAAATTAATTTATATGAATAAATTAGACATCTTAGGGTTATTATAAATTTTTTTCATAAAAAAATATTGAGTTTTTAATTTTTAATGATTTTTCAAAATTAACCATAGAATACTAAAACCTACTCATTTTTGTAGAATAGCTGAATGACGAAATTGTTTTAGTTAACAAATCATCTTCAAAAATTATGATATCTTCTATATTGATTTATAATTGTATTTGTTACATTATATTAAAATTTTAAGGTCCAATTCTTTGTTTTTGAATTGTTTTGAAATTATGAATGAACATAGCTCACTGTCGATTTCTATTGCCAGAATTTAAAGATTTTAAAACTAAATTTGTTTAAATGATTTAGAGGATGAATTTAGTCCCAAAACTTTTAATTCCTTATTGTCTATATGTCTATATCATATCTGCAAATTTATAGGATTTTCACATGTATTATAGTTTCTAAAATTCAAATATTGAGGATTACTCAGTTTATTTCTTAATATTGTTAAGATAAATGACTAAATTTAGGATATGAAAAGAAATAGTTTTAAGAGGATTTAGGGGTCAATATTTTAATTTGATCTTATTCTATGTTTCTTAAATGTTATATTATGATTTTATAAGAAAATAATGTTGTTTAAGATATAAGAAAATTCCTTAAACAACATAATATTAGTTTTACCAATTTTAAGAATATTAAGTTGTCAAATAGATTAGATGATTTAAGTATTACAACTAAATCCTAATGAGTTATGTTATGCTTTTTGATAACGTATATGGAGCTTATGAATATTAATATTTGACTATAAGTTCAAGTGCTTAAGTTAATTGAGTTATGATCATCAAAAGATAAGTATACTAGACTTTTAAAAAGAATTACAATAAATGTATGTATGTGTTTGATTGTATTTTTGAAAGTATTTTTCAATTATATGTTATTATGAAAGTATTGATTTTCACATTATTATGTGTTTTTGTAGTTGTTCATGATGATGTGTTTATATGTGATTGTTTATAAGTTATGTGCGTTGACATTGAAGTATGAACATATCCATTATGTTTTAAGTAATAAGAAGTGATTTTGTTTAAAAGTGTTCATGAAAGTTAAGATTTGTATGCTAAGGTATTGAACTTCATTACTTGCTTAGTAGACAATTACAAGTTTATAAAGAGTCTTTATATGTGTGGTCATTCCTTTAGATTTGGTATATTGATAAGTATTATTAAGCGTTCCTTATGATATGAGAGAGACCTTGGGGTTACCCCTGAGTATAGTGTGTTTTCACATTCGTGTGACAATGTCTTTATATATATAGGAGGACTCACCATTGATCAAGGTGAGAAAATGGCTCTTACTTTCAGGTATGAATGTTCATTATTTTTGAAATCATATGCTTCACTTGCAGTTACCCTACATATAATATGTCATCAATGGATGATATTGGCTTAATCAGTGATAAATGATAAGTAAAGTCTTACTAAGCAGTAATTGAATGAGATATTCCTAATGAATTTTGAAAGAAGCTTTTACAATGCTTAAGTGTCATGGAAATTTTGAAATGATAATGGTTTTCAGCTCATGTCATATCATGTGCATGTATTGTATATAAGTATATATGTATTTTGTATATATGAAAAACTAGTGTACTTATTGAGCTTAAAACTCATTATAATTTATTGTAATTCCTAGATAATTGAAGTTAAACTCATAGCGAATGGATTTGGCTAGGCATTTGTTGTTCTTTGTTTCCTTAGGATTTAAGACTTCTGTTATTATTAAGTTTTGTAAATTATTCAAAAATATTTTTGTGATTAAGGAATATTTATGAAGATATATGAATTAAATTTTAATACTTTCGCGTGATTAAGCTTTGTAATTTAAGAAGAATTACACCTCAAACCATTCTGAGGTTGGGGGCATTACAGAAAAAGTGTCATTTAAAGAAGTATGTGCAACATTACATAATTATGGAATTAGAAAAAAAAAAGTAGGGGTAAATCAACAGAAGCACTTGTAGCAAAGGGAAGAAGTTAAAGTCGTAAACAAGAGAAAATTGACAGATCACATTCGAAGAGAAGACTTAGTAAAGATAAATGTGTCTTTTGTTATGAAAAAATACATGGAAGAGAGATTGTCCAAAGCTGTAAAAGAAAGAAAAAGGTATGGGCAAGACAACTTTTAATGCATGTATAGTTGAGCAAGATGAAATTGAAGATTTTGCACTAGTTGATTTTTGTCAACATCTCGATCTAGAGAGTGAGTTTTGGATTCTGGTTGCACTTATCATATGTCTCCTTGCAATGAGTGGTTCTTCAATTTTAAAGAGTTTGATAATGGAGTTATTTTTATGGGTAATCATAATTCTTGTAAAACAACTATGATAGGTTTAATCCCATTGAGGAATCAAGATTGATCTATTAGAGTTTTGATAGATGCTCTGTATATACCAGATTTGAAGAAAAATCTTATCTCTTTATGTGCTTTGAATTCTAAAGGTTGTTATGTGTCAATCATATTTGAGATTTCAATGGTTACTTTAGGTACTCTTGTGATTATAAAATGTACAAGAAAAAATAATATATAGTATTATAATTATAGTATAATTACTGGATCAACAACTATTAGTTTCATATTAAAATCAGATTCAAAAGATTATCAGGTTAAACTATATGCGTTTGGTAAAAAAAAAAAAAAAGCTTATTAAAAGGGACAAAGACTTGCAAATTGGATTTTTGTGAACATTGTATTTTGGAAGACAAACAAAAGTGAAGTTTAACACAACAATTCATAATATTAAAGGTATTACGAGTTATGTTCACTATGATGTGTGGGGACGTACCAAAACAACATATTTGAGAGGTATGCATAACTTTTTTACTTTTGTTGATAACTTTTTTCGGAAAAGTTTGGATGTATGTTATGAAAACTAAAGATTAAGTGCTCAATATTTTCCTTAAGTATAAAAAAATGGTTGAGATATAAATTGGTAGAAAGAACAAACAGCTAAAATCAAATAATGGTTGTGAGTTCATAATGATCCCTTTACGAAAGTGTGTCAAGATAAAGGTATTGTACACGTATGTTGTCCAATGATGGTAGAATGCATAAGCCAAATATTATTGGAGAAAGTTAAGCATATGTTTTACAATAATGAGCTAGGTAAGGAATTTTGGGCTAAGATAGTGATTTATGTCTATTATCTCATTAATCAATTACTGTCAACATTGATTAAAGGAAAAACTCCATTAGAGTTATGGTTTGGAAAACCTGTGAATGATTATGACTATTTACATGTTTTTGGTTCAATTACTTATTATCATGTGATAGAGTCTAAGTTGGATCTTAGAGCCCAAAAAGTTGTTTTCATGAGGATTACTCTAGAGGTGAAGGAATATCACCTTTGGTGTCCAAATTTGAGAAAATTTGTAGTAGAGATGTTACCTTTGATGAACCTACCATGTGAAATAAAATAGAACAACAAAATAATATCGATTGTATCATGAAACAAATTGAGCATACTTAAAAGCAGGTAGAGTTTGAGGTAACTATTAATGCATCAAGAGTTGTTGTAACAGATAATAATTGTCCTAAAACAGAAGAGGTTAGTGAAAATGAACAAAAGGTTTCCACTTAAGCGCCTTTATTAGAATGCTTGATTTGTTGATATAGTGGATAAAAGCTACGCTTAGAAGCATGTAATTTATTATAATGAGTTATTTTCTCTAATTGTAAACACTATTAAAATTTTGTTAGCCTTAGTAACTCAATTGAATTTAAAACTAATTAAATTAATGTAAAAATTGCATTTTATATGGTGATATAAAAGACAAAATCTTTATGACTTAACCATATGGATTCAATGTTACTGTTAGGGAAAATTGGGTTTATAAACTAAAAATATTGCTTTATGGTTTGTAAAAGTCGTCGAGGCAGTAATACAAACATTTGATTGGTTTATGATAAGTCACAAGTACACTAGAAGCAAATTTGATAACTGTGTGTATTTTTGTAAGCTACGAAATGGATCTTGCATTTATCTACTATTATATGTTAATGATATGTTAATTAGCTTCACGGAATATTGAAGAAATTGAAATTTAAGTTGAATCAAGAGTTTGAGATGAAGGAACTCTATGAAGCCAAAAAAAATTGTCGATATGGAGCTTAGCAGAGACAGAGGAAAAGGTAAGGCTCATTTGACTCAAAAAAATATCTAAAGAAAGGTATTACTATGTTTTGGTATTACTGATTAGTCAAAACTTATAAGTACTTACTCCTCATTTTAAGTTGAGTATATCTGTTACACCCCGAACCTAGGGTCCACATATGACAATCGCCAAAAACCTTTATGATACACTCTATATATCTAGAATGTATCAAGAGAGCTTGTAAGGCTTTCTTTTTTCCTGTAATTCATTAAAACTTGAAAATAATTTATCAATTGATAACTTCCATGGGATCATTACCAAAGAATTGATCTTTCATGATCAATTCATCCAAAACACATATCAAATAAATTAAAACATCATCATTATGGAAATTATTCCCAATTAGGTTGAACATATATAAATATTTATATAAACGTTTAGTTTATAATTACATTTCAATATCAAAATATATTTATCCAATGGGACAAGATATATATGTGTGTGTGTGTGTGTGTGTGTGTGAGAAAAAGAGTCAAGAAGAAAGCCTACCTAGGTTGCCGAAGGCTCTCAACGGTTACCACTAAATCGGCTACTATTATTGTGCCTAATCTGAAAGCTAAAATGGGTGAAGAGTGAGTATACAAATATACTCAGTGAATAAATAAAATACACACATGTATATATACATGCACACGCATTTCTAAATTTCAGATATTAGAATTTGCTTTAACATTATACTCAAAAGAATGTATACATATTCATTTAATCAAATAACAAAAAATAATTTATAGGTCTGCTTAAAGTTTTAAATAAACAAATCGGGCTGGCTATATTTTCTCGACTGTTACCTTAGCAGAGATAACTTTGAAACCATCAGTGAGTCTTTCATGCATAAAATCATATGCAATGAATTCTATCAAATAGAAAACTATTTCGCATGCTTTATAAAATTATTTATTTTATATAAAACATGCATTTATAAAAATAACCACTCGTCTAACTGATGTTAGCCACGAGTAGTCACTTAATGACATGAGTGACTATCCTTGTCATATCCATCAAATCCAAGATATCCCTATCAAGTCGTCAGGACTTTCTATAAGATATTTATATAACCACACATTCGTGCAGGGCACACAGTGGGCTTGCCATGAACATTCTCCCTTATACCAGCCCCACTGCGGTTCACTCACCTATGTAGCTTCTCAATAGAGGACGTTTATAGGCTACCTCTCTATAGTTATAGTAAATAAATAAGTCTACTGGCCATATATCAATAAATGATCTTACTAGCCTCATCACTAATATTCATGCGTTAATCAAATTATTTTTAAACAATTATTATAAATCATATAAATCAACCGTGCCTCTAAGGTCATTTCAGCATGCATATCAAATAATTTATCAACAGCTGACCAATTAAACAAAATGTTCTAATATCTGTGTAAACATATGTAAATAGTTTTATTTAACACACAAATATACATATATGTATAACACACATATATTTACATATTCATATATGTAATAAATTTACTCACTATAAGAGGATGGTAATCACTCCTACTAAAGATCCTCACGCCTCTCAGTCTTTCTCTCAAATTTATAGAACGTGTAACCTTTAGAAGCCCGTAGAAACCTTTGATTGCTAATTAAATAGAAAATCCTCAATTCTCTTTGAAGCCCTAACTTTCCTTACTTGCTTTCTCTTACTATTTCCAGTCTAAAATAGTATCAACGTGAAGAGGGAATGGTAGATAATCACTTGGTAACAGAAATTTGCAAGAAAACGTCAAGGATTTAAAGAAATCTTGAGAGATAAAAAGATATAGAGAGATAAACATTTTCTAGAGGAAGAGAAATATGAATGAAGAAACATCGGAGATTAATCATAGTTATATATAGAATTAGGCGAAAAAACCAAAATGTTCTTAAGAAGTCTTGAAAATTTCTAAACTGCTCGTCGAATTTTATCTAGATTACGCAATATATCGGTACCTTTGAACTGGGTTTCGATCCCTTGGGACTGGGTATCAATCCCTTTGGATTAGGTATCGATCCGTTCATTAAAATTCGAATATGGAAATTTCTTCGATCCTGAATATCGATACATTTGCCTTCATGTATCGATCCCTTTGTAATTTATCGATACATTTGATAAAGGTATCGATCTAGTTTAACTTGTAATTATTTTTGAACTCTATGACTTGCAATTGATCGATACTTTATAAGAAAGTATCGATCTGGTTCAGCATGTAATTATTTTTAAACTCTCTGACTTATAATGTATCAATACCTTCTATGAAAGTATCGATATGGTTTAGCATATAATTATTTTCGAATTCTCTGACTTGCAATGTATCGATACATTTTTATGAAAGTATTGATCTGATTCAGCATGTAAATATTTTCAAACTCTCTAACTTACAATGTATCGATACCTTCATAAAATGTATCAATACAATCGATTTGTAATTCTTTCCAATTCTATTTTTGCAAAGTATCAATCTTTTTTTTATAGGTATCGATCTATTTGGCTTAAACACAGATTTTTTACCAAAATTTTAAGCTGAAACTACATATTCTATAGAATCAAATTTATTTTCTTTTCGGGGGCTCCGCCCTCTGTACCTCTGCAAGGACGCTGCTTATCGATTTTAATCGCTAACCGGCTAGCGAGATTGTCATATGCGTAAGCGTAAGGTGACATACAAAAAACCTAATTTATGCTAGACTCATAATACTCAATGCACTCAATCTTATACCATGAGCTGACTTAAGCTCAACTAAGCCTCAATAATGTATCAACTAATCATGAACCATGTATGTGTAAAAATGCATGTCATACAATGACTATTTTAACCCTTTGCTCGAATAATAGGGTTTACAACATCGTTATCTCCAAGTATTTATAAAGAACGAAAATGTATGCCAAGGGCTCTGTATTCTAATGCTGTTAGTAGCTTGATGCATACTATGGTATGTTCAAGGCCCAACATTTCACATATAATTGGAGTTGTGAGCAGGTATATGCATGGATCTGGTAAAAGATATTAGCAAGTTGTTAAATAGATTCTACAATATTTGTCAAATATTATAAATGTTGGATTGATTTCAAGTAGGATGATAAAAGTGATTAGTATGCCATTAGTTATATTGATTCTGATTATACTTGTGATTTGAATACAAGTAGACCTACTACAGGTTATATATTTTATTTAGTGAAAGCACTAGTGAGTTGAAAATTTACTTTGCAGGTTACAATTACTTTATTTACTACAAATGTAGAGTATATGACAATTACATGAGTTGTAAAGGAATCGATTTTGTTACAAGAAATATTGGAGGAGTTGGGAATTGTTCATAAGAATATCACTATATATTTTAACAGTTAAAGTGCTCTTCATTTAGGGAATAATCCAGTGTATCATGTTCGGACGAAGCATATTAATGTTTATTATCACTTTATTTGAGAAATTAATGATGAAGAAAGAATTTTGATTAAGAAGATTGAGATTGTTGAGAATCCTTCAAATATGTTAACCAATGTAGAAAAAACGATCAAGTTCAATTATTATTTGAATTTTATCAATATTCTACGAGTTTAATGGCACCATTTGGAGCAAGGCATTGTTGGCTTTGACAGAATTTATGGGGAAAAAAAAAAAGAATTTTTTGGATAAGATTGGCTAATTAAGTCAAGTGAAGATTTGTTGAGTTTGGTTTATTAGTTAAATATGTTATTATTCCACATCAGTAAGATATCTTTTAAAGACTCTAACTTGTACTTATAAATTATAATTGTGTGTTATTATTCTGTATCTTAAGTTAAATACCAATTGAATCTTAGTAAAATTTCAATTGAGTCTTTGGGAAATTAATATTATAAAGGATTTCCTAGTTTATATATATATATTTTTTTTAAGTCCCTATTTATTTTTGAGTTTTGTAATTTAACCTAGTTTTATAATTGCTCTATAGTTAAATATTCAATAGCGTCCAATGACATAGGTTTTTATACCGAATCTCATTGAATTTTGGGTTCTCTTTTTATTATTGTATTTATAGATACTTTGCTTTATATTTATTGTATTTCAATAGTTATAATAAGTTATTGTATGTTAGTAAAATAGAAAGCTGTTGTGGCACAACAAATGTTATAATAGGAAAATAATATATATATATATATTAAATAAAGATAATTTTAATATTTAATAGCGTACATATTTATAAAATAGCATAATTTAATAAAATGATATTTTCATATACCTCCCCTGAGATTTGGTGAAATTACACATAAATACAAATTTCTTAAAAATAATAGATAGTATTATTTAATAGTAATACCGTTATGTTTGATCGTTAGTTGACAAACTAAAATAATGAAATGACTAAAATAAACTTGTGTATATAAATTTTATATATTAGTAGTATTTTTTAAATATCTTTCTTGAGATTTAGAAAATTAATAAAAAGTACCTTTGAAAGTCATTGAATGTCAAAAATTAGCACATAATTTATATATGTTTATCAAATTAAATTAAATTGAATGTCAAAATTTGAAAAATGCTTTAATTTTTTTAATTTTCTAAACAATATGGGAAATATATAAAAAAAAATACTATTAATATATAAAATTTATACACACAAAGTTATTTTACTCATTTTATTATTTTATATAATTAATTAACGGTCAAATATAACAATATTATTGTTGACAGGTACTATTTGTTAGTTTTAAGAAAATTTGTATCTATTTAAACTTGTGGGAAGGTATGTAAAAATACTTTTTTTAAAAAAAATTTAAGTGAGATTTAATAACGGGTACTACTAAAAAAAAAAGAAAAAGGATGAAATATGACCAGCCTTGTCCAAAATTCATGACCCAAGTGCCCAAGAACTACTCAAGTCCCAACAGCGTTAGGCCTTTCTTCATTTTGTCCGTCCATTTCTACTTTTGCAGCAGAAAAGTAGAAAACCTAGACCTGATGAATTATTAATTAATAGGGCGACACAAGTTTTTTTACCATCGATATATTGCAAGTGAAGTAATTTCACTTGTACGAGTAATAATAAATTTATAATCAACCATACCAACCCACTTCATTAATTAACTTTAACAATAAGGCCATAATTAAATAAGGGCTAGTGCTAGTGAAAAGAGCCGTTCTATTTCTAGTGCATATAAATAATAGTATTAGCTCCAGGCTCTCATCAGTTATTGGTTAAGCAAATAATGCGGTTATTGGTTAAGCAAATAATGCAAATTCGTATATAGCTAGGTAGCCAAAGAATCAAGTTATATATTTATATATATATATGCGCCGAAAAAGAATTGAGAATTTTTTAATTTTATATAATTTTTAACATTAATTTATCAACTATTAAATCAATATATTTTTAATAGTTGAAATTAAATGTAACATTCATAATTAATACATTATAATTAATAAGCTTGTAAAAATATAATCTCAACTATTTCAATATAATTAATTAATCATATATAAATGATGTAAAAAATTAGGACTCATAATCCTAGCCCTTTATATATATATATATATATATATATATATATAGGACAACTTTTATTTTATGTAGGAAATTTAATTTTTGTGCAATAATATTTTTTTAAAAAAATATACAATTCTATAATCTTTAATATCCAAGTATTTATTAAAAAATATTTAATTACAATATTTTTTAAAATTTTTTATAGAAATATTTTTACAAACCTCCCATGAGATTTGGTGAAATCATATATAGCTACAAATTTTCTTTTAAATTAACTTATGTTTTCTCAATAGTAATATTGTTATGTTTAACAGTTTGTTAACTAATCAAAATAATAAAATGACTAAAATAACATTGCGTGTATAAGTTTTATATATTAATAGTATTTTTTATATATCCCATTTAAGGTTTAAAAAATTAATAAAACGTACTCTTGAAAGCCATTTTTCAATTTTTGACATTAAATTTAATTTAATAAACATATATTGTATTTTTAATATATAATTATAATTATAAAATAAAACCATTAAATATTAAATTTATATATAAATATGTGATTGATTGATAAATATGAATTTATAAATTAAATATTTTACATGTTATGTTTTTAAAATTGAACAAAAATATAAAATTTTTAATATAAAATCTAAGAAGAGTTATTGTGATATATAATATTTTTCAAATAATTTTTAAATATAAAAGAATTATTTTATTTTTAAATTTATTAGTATGTACAATAAATTAGCACCTAATTTATATATATTTATCAAATTAAATTAAATTGAATGTCAAAGATTAAAAATTAGCTTTTAGAGGTACTTTTTGTTAATTTTTTAAACAATAGGCGAGGTATGTAAAAAATACTACTAATATATAAAACTTTTACACATAAAGTTATTTTAATCATTTTATTATTTTAGTTACTCAACTAACGGTTAAATATAATGATATTATTGTTGAGGGATATTATATATTAGTTTTGAACAAACTTGCATTTATGTGTGATTTCGCAAAATCTCATGAAAGGTATGTAAAAATAAAATTTTCTTATAAAACAAGGGTACATTTTTTATTTAAATAAAATTTTATATGCTGTATAAAAAAAATATATTACGAGAAAAAAAGATATAAGTACACCTTTAAAGTTTAGTAAAATGTACATTTTACTGATTTTTTAAAAAATATTAACATAGACTCCAAAATGTTAATTTTAATTTGTAAGTACATTTAATTGTTAACATAATTATGATTTAGAGAATATTATAATAAAATATTTAAACTAATATAATTTTTTAATAAAGCGGTCTGTTTGAGTATTTTTAAAACTAATGAGACTAATCAAAGTATTATGTTAGTTAAATTTTAGGAATGTATGTCTTTTTTTTAATATATATATATATATATTATAATAAAGAAGAAGGATTTTTTTTAATTATTATTATTTTATAGCATCATTAAAAAGACTCCTAATCATTCTCTAATGCTTATCAACCATGTTAATTGTGCTACTTAATTCAAAGTTTAGGAGGGATTAGCTTATTCAGTTATACCAAGAATGATATCTATGGACCAAAAACTATGAAATTCTTTTTTTGTTGGATTATTCGATTATTCTGAATGAATATTAATTGCCAATACTTGTTTCAGTTTTTTACCCTAGATGTAAAAAGAGAAAAGAAATGGGCTGTTCTTCTACACCGTCTGACCAAATTCAGTAACAGTAATTAAGTAGCCTGCAATTAATCGAAATGCTGCCAGACATAGTAAAAACAAGTCAATATTCAAAACTTTGATTTCTCGTTTTTTGTAATATATTTAGCTTTTCATAAATATTAGATGAAATTAAACTTTAAATCATAAATTAGCATAATGAATTTATCTTTAATTATATTAATCAGGCTGTCTGGAATATTAATAAATATTGGTTAATGCAATGGTCCATGAACCATATTTCACTAATTATGAATAAATAAAAGGGCCTCTGTACAACTTATTAATTTATCTTGCCTTTTTAAATACAAAAGTTTTAATGCCAAATAATTGTATGTCATGTAGGTGCATTTGAAAGTTTCACTTTTAAGAGATCAAGTTGAGTCATAAATTATTTTCTGAATTTAAAACTTTAATATACATATACATATATATATATATATAGAAAATAAAATAAAAGAAAAGCAAAAAAAAAAAAAAAAAAAAAAAAGAAGAGTTAATATATAGTAAATATATTCCAACGATATTTTCTGATTTAATTTCTGAATTGCAAAAACTATATATATGAGAGCCAAATTAAGTTGGTCAAAGAAAAACAACTTCATTATACTGTAACAAGGTATTGTTGAAGGACCTAACTTAAAAGTTTTCAAAATATATTTGCAATATTTTGAATCGATTAAGATTATTTTTTATATTGTTTTGTTTTTATTTAATTTTAAAAGAGCGAATAATAATTAAAATATATAATAATATTAATTTTTATATTTATATTAGAGTGATTTCATTTCACGCTAACTGTATAACTTAAAAGTTACAATACCTCAATTTTAATTAAGGTGTAAATTATTATTATTATTATTATTATTATTATTTAATTTTTACAAAATAGAAATGTTTTCTTTTAATCCTGAAAGGCATATTTCATATTTGTGTGTTTGGTGGTAGACAGAGGAGGGTGGAGCAGTGGTGAATAGTGAATGCGGAGCCCCCGATCTCCATTTTTTGAGGTCTTCTCTCCTCTTCTATTATGTGAACTTCGAAACAACACAAGGGACCAGATTGATCACCACCTGCTTTGATTCGCTTATCCTCTGTTGATTCATTGAATACAAATTGTAATTAATTAATTAGCTATTGGGCAATTTTTAGGTATTTTTGCTTTGTTTTTTTTTTTTTTTTTTTTGAACTCTCTTTGGGTTACTTTTGTTGCAATCATTCATGTCTTCAAACTCTATCTATATTTATTGCATTCATTAATTTAACTCAACCGAAGGAACATATTGTAAGAAATGGATATACTTTTCTTTTCTTTTCTTTTCTTTCTTTTATTAAAAAAAATATATTTTGATATGAAAAGTTTATAAAGACAAAAGATACATGTATGTATATGTATATGATTCCTATTTCTATATCATAACCTGTAAAATTCCATAACTAAACTTTATAATATCTATTTAATTTTGAGTTACTCACATTTTTCGAGAATTTACTAGAATTAGAATTAAATCGTTTCAATTATAGCACAATTTATTAAAGTTATATATGTTTAAGTTAGTAAATTAATCAACATAATTATCAAATGGGTTGCTGCAAAATTGAAATATTAAATGTTTCTAATTAACATTTGGAATAATAATTCTTACATTTCATGCATTAAATCTCAGAAAATAAATAAATAAAAAGCTAAAAATAGAACTTATATGCTTTAAAACTATGCATAATATTAATATATTTATGGATAAAAATGAAAATAAAATTAAACTCTTTCAAATATACATTTATGGTAGTTACATTAGCTAGGTGCTAGGAGAGCTATAAGTATATGCGTGCTAAATTCTGATTCCAATAGTGACAAGAATAGAACGTGCAGTTCACTTTCTCTGCCTAACACAAGTTTTTTTTATTACTGATGGATCGATACAGCACGCATTTATATATCTTTTAAAAGCTGTGATCGATCACGTCTCTTAATTTCTTTTATTTTTGCTTTAATTTCTACGGTTTTGCAGACAGAGGGCAGTCACTTTCAGTGTGTCTGTGTAGAAGAGAAGAGAGTAATAACTGCATCCATCAGCAATGAAAATGACACAACATAACAAGAAGAACAAGAAGAAGAAGAAGAAGAAGAAGCAGAAGAAGTAAGAGAAGACAAGACAAGAGACAGCACTTACCCAAAACCTGCTCTGCCTTCAAATTAAAGTCAATACTGTAGTTCTTGATATGTTATCCATACGATATGAATATGATGATGAATTGATGATCTTTCATTCATTCTTTCATCATTTCTTTTCTTTTCTTTTTTAATTTTTAATGTATTTTATATATTCTATGAGAAGAGAAGAGTATATATTTAATCCATAACATTTTATCCACTACCCAATGGACAATAGGAATATAATCTTTCTCTTTCTCCCTCATAAACTACTATAACTAGGTCATGATATGGATGACAACGGATCAGGTTTAAGACGAATATCTTTAAACCTGCATCTACATCTACGAAAAAAAATTTAATACCATACTCATATTAAACTAGCAACGGGTTTAATAATTTATTGCCAAACTGACTTAAACAATTATTTAACATTTACCAAACCCGTACGATATCCACGGATTTTTACGAAGTTTTTAATAGAATTTTCGGTATTAATTCAAAATAAAATATATCACTCGCATAAAGTTTAAAAAATCTATGAATTAATAATGATAAATAAATAAAAAGTTAGAGATATTAATTTTGAAATATTGATTTTATGCAAATTTGAAATTCAAAGTTAATAAATAATATTTAATGTTATCAACTCATTATTTTTTATCTATTCTTGAATAACATGTATTAGTAACTCAAAAGTTTATATATATATATATATATACTTTTAAATTAAATTATTTAATTTAAGTTGGAGATATTAATTAGTTTATATATATATATAAACTATTAAATTATATAAATTATATATATAATTTAATAATTAGAAGAAATAAATAAGTATGTATTGTATAGAATGATTATTATAGAATAAAAATATTTTTAAAAAATGATTGACAATAAGATAGTATAATAGATAAATGAATACAAATAGATGTAAACACAAAAATAGGGATATTAATATCAAAACGACGTCGTTTTGATAGTTTTAAAAAAAAATATATATATATATATATCCGCGAATATCTATCCATACTTATATTCGTCCCAAACTCATTGCGGGTTTTAAATTTATTTATCAAAGCTTTTGCAAACTTACAAAAATGCATACCAAAATTGTACTATAAAGAACAGGTAGAACTGGATTTGCGAACAAAATTGTCACCCCTAAATCATGGGATTAATAGCTGAGATTAGAATATTGATGGTGATAGTAATCCATTAGTGTCATGCATGCTCAATCCATCAAGTAGCTTTTTTTTTCTTAAAAATCATCATAAATACACAAATTATTTATTAGATTTTGACCAATTGAAATTATGTAATAGAGATTTTAATTCTGAATTCTTGGAGGTTCCTAATTTGTATATAACACTAATTTATGGCTACTTAGTCCATGATTAAGGTATGTTTACCACAAAGCTGAAAAAGTATTTAATAAATACAAATTTTAGAATAATATATTTATTTATTATTAATATTTAAAATTTAAGACTTTTATTGAAAACAATTGTGTCAGTATTTTAATCTCAAATATACCTTAATTAATTTCATTAAAATGTTTATATATTTATTATTATTATTATCATTATTATTATTATTATTATTAAATCAATACAAAACGATAGAGATATTTAGTGATGTTGGAAGCATTAACATTCTAGTATTGGTCAAAACAATATAGGGTTTGGCATATACTGTGCTGCTTAATTTGTATATGAATAATTATTTTATTTTGCATATATTTGGCTGTACAGAACATAGGCAATTGATTTGGTTAGGTAACTCTTAATTAATTTGGTAAACTTTGGTGGTGGATTTATGCAAAGATATATAGCTCCATGTTATTAATTGAACCAACCAGAATGGGTGGGATTGAAAGTAATTCATTCCTAACTGTTATCTTGTTGCAATTTATTTGTTTATTTATTTTTGTTAATTAAGAGTTACCTAACCAAATCAATTGCCTATGTTATTTACAGCCAAATATATGCAAAATAAAATAAGTAATCATATACAAATTAAGCAGTACATTATATGCCAAACCCTATATTGTTTTGACCAATACTAGAATGTTAATAATAATAATAATAATAATAATAATAATAATATAAACATCTTAATGAAATTAATTAAGATATATTTGAGATTAAGAACGTGATATTTTATTGTGATTTCTTAGCAAATTAAATTATACTGATTGTGGTTTGATTCTTACACTTTTTATCATCGCATTGATGATACGAAGTATCCTGGAACGATGGGAAATGATTTGTCGAAATCACAGCACTTTCTTTTTCATTAATTTCACACTTTTGTATAATGTTCTATAAAATATATATATATATATATATATTAATTAAAGTTTAATAATATGCAGAAATGACAGTAATTAATTGAATTTATTCTGTTTCCAAAATGAGAGAATTTACATGCATGGAGAAACTATTTATATTCATGTTCTAAAGGCAAGAAATGGTTCTCATGGCTTGCGTCTAAATTTACACACCCTAGTTTCAAGCAGATGAAAAACCCAGAAAATAAATTTTTTTTTTAAAAAAAAAAATTAATGGAGAACGACAGTTCAACTCATGGTGAAAAGATTAATGGCTCTCTGAACAAGAAGCAGTAGCAGTACTGCTGTCTTGGATCTGGGGACCGTTTATTTTTCCATTTATGATGGTACCTTAAAAGAAAAAGAACACAGAGCTGTGTATTATGGTCTATGCCCAGCAGATAGTTTTTTTCTGATGAGAAAGAGATAACTTAGAAAATTTTCCATTCCAAAGAAAATAAAATCCTAAAAAAAGCAAATTAAGATGGATACTGTTTGATCAAAACTTTCTAATTTCTTTCCATAATTAACTATCTAGAAACAGATTCATGGCTCTTTCGTTCATTAATTCTGAGTTTGAACAACAATTCTTAATTATATAAGATTAATTTAATTAGGGTTCTTTTAGTTTTCATAATCTGTTACATAGATGCCTCCCCTTTTGGCCCATTTTGATCAGTTGATAGGGAATTGTGTTTGAAGAACGGAGGCACTTTATTATTTACATCATAGCTTCTGTATTTCTGGGTATTTAATTAATTGTCCTTCAAAGGAAAATTTAAGCTATATATAGATTAGCAGCTGGTTTTTAGGGTTTCTAGGGTTCATTAAATTGTAGGGTTTCTTTTTTCTCGATATGATCATAGAGATATAAAAGTAGAGCTCAGCTTTTGACTGGAGCAACTGTAACTAAAGTCTATTAGACCTTCAATTATTTTGGTGATTGAAGAAGATTCCCCATTTTCCAGATTGTTGAGGTGGCTCAAAAGAAAAAGTTGCAGACTCTCTCTAACTCTCACATGTCCATATTTAGACGCAAAGAGTTGTTTCAAATTTTGAGAAGAAATTTTATAAAACCCAGAAGGAGAAGAAGAAGAAAGTATAATTTATTTTTCTAATTTTCCTGATATCATTAGCAGAAGAAAAGTATAAAACAGATGATGTAATGAAAACAAAAACCCAATTCTTTCTGATGAAATTATTATTATTATTTTTTATTGCTTGTTACATATATATTACCATGCATTTTCATTCATCAGGAAGTAAAGCTCATGATTCTTATGTTGTTCATATGGGAAGCAGTTTTTCCTTTTGTTCGACAAACACTACAGCTTTTTAGGGTTTCTTGTCTCTTGTAGCAGGCATCTTCATCGAACACCAGCTGGGGAAGAATAGGTCTGGTAGTTCCTACCCTCTTTGCCCATAATTTAGGTGACAAAAAACCGAAATTTTAAACTTTAAAAAAAAAAAATTATAAAATATCTGAGTTTCAAAGTTAGGGTACAAAATTTCTAATCTGTGTGTGATCTGCAGTTCATATATAGTCATGTAAATTATCTGTCTAAAACAACTAACAACTGATCAAATTAAATCTTCTCTGATTCAGAAGAGAAGGATTAAATTAAATTTGATGGTCTATGCATAGCTAGAAGAATTAAAGTAAGAACGGATGAAATCATCATTTAAATTAATATAAGTCTGGTAGGCTAATTAGCTTACCCTCTGCCGTGAAAAATCTCAGTGCTGCCATAATACATATGGTATGGGTGGTCCTTTCTTTTTCTTTCTTTCTTGCTTTCTATTGGGTGTAGATGCTTTAAAGAATCAATATGTAGAAGTTGGTCCCTCCTCTATAAGGTAATATTATAGCTAGCTAGCTATCTCTATCTGTCATCTAGTCCTGCTGATGGAAAACTCTTGTTCTTGACACCACTACTTTGAAACCCACATGCACTACCACTTATCTCTTTGCAATTTAATTTAATTCCTCTACCTAGCTATCATGTAATTAATCAAATCTTCCTGCATGTTTAACTGATTACAACTCCTAATTTTTCATTCTAACCGAGTATATATACTGTTACCCTTTTACCCATTTAAACCTAGCTTAATTGTAAATCTATTTGGATCTTTGTTATAAGACACAATTACATAAATATATGCAAATAGTCCCGAATTAGGGTTTATTAACACCAGTTTGTTCAGCTACGCATATGTATGTTGTAACTAAAGTTACTTATATGGTTGTCGATCGATAAATAGTAATCCCTTTTTTCCTAATCTATGTGTGATAACCAATATTTTTATATTGGAACATTAACTTGTAAATACGATAAGGATAACCAACACTTAATTACTGTTAATTAAGCCACTGATTATTAATTGTTCAATTACTAGGTAATAAGAAGATATTGAGGAACTTATTAGCAGATAATATAATTGATGTGTCAACATAAACAGTTGCCACACGGTTGTAGATATGCCACACCTTTTCCTTTTTCAATTCTAAGGCAAAATGCCGCAGTCAAATTCCAGCATCTTTTTCTTTCCCAAAATTATGATTTTCCACACTCAAAGTTTAAGTCTCCGCTGCTATAAAATTTCATTTCAAACTATCCAACCACTCTATAGTACAAGCCAGTTAAATTGAAGATCAGACTTGAGCTCTTTTCATGGTGCCGAGGCCTCCAGTTTACATCTCAGTATCCTCCTCCTCCTCCTCCCTATTTGACGGTCAATCAAGAATAAAAAGTCATAATCAGCTTCAAATTGCTCCAACTTTTCTGCTTTATGTAAGTTCATCTTTTAGTACAAGAACGTAATCTTTGGTTTATGGCAATGGAGGAGTGGAGTTATATATGTTTGTTAACCATTAATTTCACTCACAAGTCTCTCGTTTTACAATTTCCAGTGAGAATATTTCCATTTTCTCCTAATTTTGTCAATGAATTAGTTCGTTTTGCTTAAGAATTCTGGCGTAGATTCCACTTCTATTACTTCTTGAAATCTTTGGTGAAAGCCTAAATTTCAACCTCTTTTCGAAGAAAAACACGATTTTCTTTAATCTATTTGTTACACATCATCAATCTTAAATCTCTACTCAAGTTTTCTCACTCCATGCACATTAATGAAAGTTGAGAAACATTCTCCAACTTTTGTGAGGATGAGTTAGATTATATTTTACCATATAATTCTTTGCTTACAGTATTATTTTCCTATTTATGAAGTAAATTTTACAAAAGGCAGATAGAATTAGTGTAATTTAATTAGTGAAAAATCTATCTATAAAATAACCTAGTTAGCAAGAATAGAGAATTGCATATATTCTATCAGTTAAGTTTTCTTTCTGTTACTGGTTCAGTATTGATTCCTTGCACCTGGATGATGAGAGAAGTAGTAAAATGATATCAACTTCAAGAGAAAAAGGTTTTCAAGCAAAGCGGGAAGGTGACACCGAGGACAACAAATTCTCTAAGCCACCATCCAGTTCAAGACAATGGTCGGCATTCAGAAATCCAAGAATTGTGCGAGTCCCGCGTTCATTTGGAGGCAAAGACAGGCACAGCAAGGTTTGCACTATAAGAGGATTGAGAGACAGGAGGATAAGGCTTTCGGTGCTGACTGCAATTCAATTATATGATCTTCAAGATAAACTTGGGCTTAGTCAGCCAAGCAAGGTAATAGATTGGTTGCTTGATGTCGCTAAACATGATATTGACAAGCTCCCACCACTTCAAATACCTCAAGGATTTGGTCAATTTCACCAGCAAATGCTACTATCTCATGAATCAAATGCATCTCAGTCTTCTCTTTCTCCCTTCTTTGATGTAAATTCTTCATTCATAAAGGATGGAGGATTTTATCCTTTTCCTTCTGGCGAAGAAGGAATAAAGATCAACGGCAGTGTTGATGCAGAAGTTCAAACCATGATGCAAAAATCTAAGTTCTGGGATGTAGATTCTTCATTGAGGGCTAAAGCTAAGGAAGTTGAAAGAGATCAAACTTCAGTTTCTGAGAAAGGAAAGTGGATTATGCTAACTGATGAAGAGAAAAAACGGGACAGAGCCAGTGATTACACAGCTCAAAAGTTTTTTCCTGTAGTCAATCATTCTTCCATTCCTGGGTTGCTAAACAATGCCATGCCATTCAACTCTTACTACCATTGGGAGCCTTCAAATTTATCTTTATCTCAATATGGAAGCCATGAATTTCTGTCCCAAACAGAAAATCCACTCTACAGCAATGCTGTATCAATGCAATCTTCGCTGGCTTTCCCATCTGGGTCTCACTTATTTTTCTGCCCACCTGCAACGATGCCATCACTTTTTCCAACATCTGCTCCATATGCCTCAACTGCACCCGAGAGTCATGACTCCAGACAAATAAATCATTTCCAATTGTTGAGCTCAAGTTCACAACATAATATTCTACCAAATTCTCTCGCAACCAGACCACAAGGGAAACCTTCTTTTTCTTTGAATGTAAATCCTGGGCTTGCTCATACTCAGACGAATGCAGAAAGCAATCCAGACAAGG
Source organism: Cedrela odorata (assembly GCA_035584115.1). Taxonomy (NCBI): domain Eukaryota; kingdom Viridiplantae; phylum Streptophyta; class Magnoliopsida; order Sapindales; family Meliaceae; genus Cedrela; species Cedrela odorata. The sequence goes on along the minus strand of JAXCLQ010000011.1, from coordinate 16,125,800 downwards.
AAGACACCTAGCTTTATTTCAATTTCGATCAAGAACAGTTCAGGTCTTAAACTTTTGTGGGATGTCTTGATATTCTCTATATGGAAATAAAAATTTAATGCATCGATCGAAGCAAGAATATAGAGTGAATAATGGCCACCACCGATATCGAACTTGTCCGATTTTTATCTCAATACGATCAACTGAGCCAAGAGACCTTGCATGAACCAAGTACTGCTTCCTGCTCGATCCATAGTGGTGATTTCCTCAATGCAAGTAAGACACTGAAACACTTTTAATTGATTTTATATACAATATTAGTTATGAGATCTGTAGACGATGTTAATAGGTGAAATTTTGTAATATGCTTGAATACGTTATCGCCATATTCTTGGGTTTTGATGTGTTCCTTTTTTTTTTTTTCTCATTCCTATTTTAAATACCATGATTGATTAAGATTATCATTTTGTGAATATGCATATCAAAATGATGAAAATAGAATTAATTTTGTTTGAGGATAAGATCCTTCTGTAGCTTTTTTCCAAGAAATTCTAGCTTAGTTAACATTATGCCATCACTACCAATTACTTAGAGTGACACATGCCTGTAGCTTGGACTTCCAACAATTTAAGTTGATGGCTTTGCATTCTAAGTTGCAAGTGAGGCCACATTTCTTTTATTAATTTGTTTTAACAAGTTATTAGAGATTTACTGAGAATAGACTCTTAGAGAAGAATTATAAAATCTCTTCTATATATATATATATATATATTATGTTTGATTAAATATAACTAATATAGATTAGTTTCAGGAAGCAAGGATTAACGAAGCCATATCTACTTAGTAATCGAGAAGAGTAATGAAAAGGGGGCAAAAAAATAGAAGTCCTTAAACATGGCCCAATCAAACTATTTACTGACTCCTTCAGGTTTACTCAGTAAATGTGCAGCACATTAAGTATGTTCATAAATTAATTAATTAATGAAATTAAGATTCTTTTGTAATATGAACTTATCTTATTCTAAAAATTATTCTGATGATACATTTATGGTCAAGATCTATGTTTTACTATATTTTCAAAGAGAATTATGGTCCAATTAGCTAACAAATTATAAACCAAAGTTATGAAGATAGTTAAGAAATTTAGGCTCTTTGAAGTCTTACATATTTTCTTGAAGAAAAATTATGTTTTTATTATGTTCGGTGGTGTATTTGATTAAGTTTAATCTACAAACTATTTTAATATTCTATATACAATAATCCCCAGCCCCCACCATCCAAACTATTACACAAATAAATTAAGAAAAAAAATTGAAGTATCTATTAATGCATACTATTAATCAAACTTAGATGAATTAGTTAATTATAAATGTAAATGTTTAATGATTTCCAGTTGCAAGCCATACTACAATCGCGATAGGGAATATAAGTGAAATACTTGAGTCTCATTCATAATTTAAAACTTGAAAAAATAAAAAAGGGCCTTGCTAGCTCTTAGGCGTATATGTATAAATTATGTACTCTAGGGTTTACATTCACACTCAAATTAGAAACAAAATATTTGAAAACAATTAGATTGAGAAGTGGATCATCGGGAAGCTAATTGATATATTGAACTTAGGAGGTTAGGCTTAAGTCTCATGTACGTACGTACAGGTAGCATGTAAATTAATGGAGCTTGAACAAGCTGACTGATTTTCTGCAGGGTTGACCACAACTACTGAAAACTATTTACATAACTACTGTTGCGTTCAATGTAGTAGACTGCTATATGCATATATTGTGGCAGTATAGTGATGATGCTTGATGCATCCCGTGAACCAGCTGGGACCTGGTGTATGTATTTATCAAAACTTGGAGCTTAATTTGTCATATGATTTGTCAATTATTTTAACACCCATGGCCATATATATTTGCAATTGCAGCAATGGTGTTCATAAATAACAACTAGCATACGTCCATCCAAGTAGCTAGGTAAGCACAAACACGTTTGTAAATCATACTTGCTAGTTAGTGGCTATATTGTCATATATATATATATATATATCACTAAAGTACATGTTCATGTTAAGTTATATAGATCTCTGATAATGATCTACTGGGTGAAATTTGCAACTTTTTGAAAATTAGAGGTACCTAAAAATTAAAGAGATTTTCCTTCTCTCTTTGAAAGAAATTTGGACGTTTACACACACACACACACACACAAACGTTTAATTTTAGTGAAAATATTTAACTTATAAGTTCAATTTGTTCATGAAAAAGTATATGTACTTAATTGATAATGGAACTATAAGTCAACCTCAGCAATTCTGATATATATGTGTTTGAATGACGATATATATGTATAGTCTGAAAAGTTAAAATTGTTAGAACGAAATCATCTGAGGCGGAAACTATATATATATATATATATTTATATATATTCTTAGCGGAAACTATATATATATAATATATATATATATATATATTCTTACATGCAGTCTATGGTAGCTTGTGAGGAGAAATGCTTTATTATCTCAAAGTTAGGGGATTTGCCAAGCTCCGCAGAAAGAGAGAGAGAGAGTTGTCAATGGTCAAAACATTTATGAACATATATACACGCATATATATAAAATAACTCGGGATTCGTGATTGCTATCGCGTAATCTTCAGAAATCTACTACTACAAAATAATATAAGACATGTACATGTAACGTACTGTCTCATGTGATTTTATTCGAAGAGATGCCGCGTCCGAGAGTCTACAATTCTAAGCTTCAACGACTCTCATGATCATATAGTGATATATATATATATATATATATTATTCATATAAAAATTGGGAGATTTTTCTCACACCAAAAGCTCGTACGTACACATATTCGTTGGAGCGAGCAGGCTAGGTATGTAGCTCTCACGCCGACCTATACATGCATCAACAGTATTATATGATGCACTTTATATATATTTATATATATACGCGCGCGCGCGCACGCAATTCAACTAGTAGGTTCTATATCAACGTACACTGGCTCTCCCGGGACAAATATATGTAAATGACAATATCGTAAGAGCAGGGATTGTTTATTACTATTATATCTTTTTATTTGTTTGGGCGTAAGGCACGTAATGAGGTAGCCTAGCTAGTTTGGTTTCGTTTTCCTACAAGTCTAATCCAGAAGTCATACAGTGCGGCAGATCAGAGCATAAGAAGCATGGAAAAATCAAAATCAATTAGAAAAAGAGAGAGAGTGGTTGTGTAGAATCTCTAATTCACTAAATTGAAAAGGATAGAAGATAAACTGCAGCTGACAAAGACTCAAAATTGAAAGTAAAACACAGTAGCTTAATGTATCAACACTTACTCACTTGATATATGTGCACACACTCTTGAGGAAATCCAATATGAATATGTAACTAGATCAAAGAAACATTAAAGGATTATTGCAAGTTGGGGTTTAAAGTCGCAGCATAATTGGTTGTTCGTGGTCCTCCTCCTGCTGCTACGAACTGGGGTTAATTTTCTTTAAATAATAATGAAGTATACATACCCGTCACTTCGTTAAAAACATCATACCAAAAAGATAATAAATTTGATGACGATATATCGTTTTTATTTTAGGGGCAACTTTCATTCACCTCCACAGCAGGTTTTTTTTTTCAAAGGCTTCTATGGTTTTCTAGTTTCATAGAAAGTTTCTCAGAAATTTTATTTTAAAGGTTTGTGATATAAATCTAATAGTTTATTACAACAATTTATCGGTTATATATTTCTTAAGTGTAATCAAATAACAAAATAAAAAGTTTGAGGGAACTTCAATTTCTTACAAAATTATATTTGATTAAAAAGTCCATTTTTTTCCTCAAAGAATATATTATAGTTTTAGTCTTTTATTATTTTGCCAATGAAAATATATTATTTATATTTTGCTTTAAAGTTTCTTTTAAACAAACCCACAAAAAAAAATTAAAAATAAAAAATACAAAGAATTAATATCACGCCCTAAAAATTAAACTGCAACATTTAATTGATCCAACCACATTTCGAACCCAAAAAGTACGTTAATTGAAACCCAAAAAGTACGTTAATTGAAACAATTGAGATAAAAGTTATGTTACTTATCTTAACTGTGATTCTTTTTTTTTTAATGTATATGTATGTGTGATTATGATTATGTTATAAATATGAAATCATAACAAATTATTTTAAATAATTATCATATTTTATAATTAAATGCTTTAATGGTACGTATTACAGTTATGGCGTGCCTACTATGTGTTTTGTTTAAAATAATTAAATTCTTTTTTATGAATTGTCATATGGTGGATTCATTGAATTTATGTTGGTTTGCTAACTGCGTTGAGGTGTCCTTGGGTGAGTTATTGTGCGCTCCATTATGACAACTTATTTATTATGATTATTACGTGATTCAATTGTATCTATCGTTGATGTATGATCATATGAATAATTCATGTGATTAAATTGAATAGTTATATATTATGCATAAAACTATAAATTTTTTAAAAGTTAACATCATTAATGATTTTAATAATAATAGGCATAATACATTTTATATTAATCATGCAGGATTTTTGCAAAACCAATTTAGATGAATAATCATATTTCTATACTAAGCATCGTGTTTTATTAATCGCTGTCTTTTTTTTTTCTTTAGATAGACTTAAAGATAATTTGAAAAATGAGGATTGAGGTTGAGTTATTGAGGACTCTGAGATATATCGAGTGAGTTTTCTAACAATTTGATATTAGATATATCTTTTGAAATTAGTTGACTTGTATTTTTAATTATTATACTATTAATTATGGGATGATACATATTTTATTTTGACTGTTTATTTTGAATTTACTTATTTAACATATAATATATTTTCATATTAATCTGTGAGACTTTTAATGAATTTTATGTGATTTTATATTTTTATATATTTCGAAAGATCCCAAAACAGGTTAGAATTTATCACTATTGGAATGAGTTTTATTTAGAAGTTATATTCTATATTTAAAAGTGGCTAATCTATATTTTGGAATATGAGAATTAGGACATAATGAACCCCTGATAATAAGCAAAAGGTTAATACAAAAAATAGAGGTAAATGTACATAAGCTGAAAAAATGCAAAAAGTGCACGACACCAAACTAACATGAACAAAATATATAATTAGAAAAACCATTGGGTATCACCCAAAATAAATAAAATTTTTGAACCTGATCAGACATAGTATTTATGATATAGATAATGTCTTATTGTAATAAATTAATTAATTAATTTAAAAATTATAAAAGTTTATCGTTCATTTAATGAACACCGTTTTTATTTGTGATGGTCATTTTTATATATTAATTTAATAATATATATTGGTTTTGTGGGTAAATTTTGTAAATGAAGAAAAATAGCAGCAACATGGGATGGGACCTTGGGGTGTGTAAGCGTGCCGCTAGAGCTACACGCCTGCACCTATATCAATTGATTGTGGTCCTTATGCCAAATTAATTGAAAAATAAAGGACCACTTATCAATTTGTTGTAATATACCTTTATTATTATTAAGTAACAATTAACTAAAGTATCTACTATTTTAATTTTATTTAATTTTATTGAACCAAGGTAACATAAGCAATTAAACCAACGAGTGTGAAGTTGTTAAGTTAAGAAGGAGAATAACCAACCGACTTTAGACAATGAATCATTGTGAGGGAATCATATTTAATCCAAAACAAAGTTAGTGCCAGCCACGATGTCATACTTGTTTAATACCAATAATAACTGTCATAAGTTGAGCGTAAAAGGAAAGAAGGAAGGAAGAATGGTTACCCAATGTAAGAAAGAACCAAGGCAACAAGACACCATCACAATTCACAAAGCAATGCAACATCAGAATTATTATTCTTTGACAAACTATATGTATTGTTTAATTTTGTTCAAGTCTAAGTCTGCCCATTAATTTAAAATCAATTTAGCAAGTCACAAACTATATAATAATAATAATAATAATAATAATAATTAAATAAAGATTATAATCCAATACTTGTCTTATAGAATGATTTGTGCCTTAAATCAAAATGGGAAAACAACAAGACACGACAACAAGCCCCCGGCGAGGATCGAACTCGCGACCTTTCGCTTACGAAGCGAACGCACTACCACTATGCTACGGAGGCAACTCTACGCATGAACAACATATATAATAAACATCTTGTAATTAAAACTTATTTGATTGGCTTGATATTTCAAATAGTGCTTGGCAAAACACACAGCTGGGTTTTGCGGTTGCTTGCTTTTATGTCTTGGTCTTGTACATGTAGTGTTTGACAACCAAATATGACATAGATCAATTAATGACTTAACTCTGAATTTTAAGATTTTGTTTTTAATTAAATTGACGGGAAGATTGTAGACAGCAGATATTATGTTGTACAATTCTGTATTATTATGCTACAGCCATTATTATCTGTGATGAGAAACTTGTTGTAACTCTGAAAAATGTTTGGAATAACAAAGAGAACTTCACAAGAATTCAAAGCGAAGTATAAAGAAAGTTGATAACTGGTTCTTATGAATATAAGTATTGTTATCATCATATTAGAAGGTAATTTCTTTACAACAAATAACTTTGATTCTTGCTAGTGGATTATTAAACTTTCATGAATAAAAATATATAAAATCGCCTAGGTTTGCTTGCAGCTACCTCCGCCTACCTGGCTTGGCTCTCAGATTACGGGCTACACCAATCACAATCTCATCAACTAAATCCTTAAAGACCAGACGCTCAACATCCAACACTACCCCAGAAATCTCATTGTCGAAATTTGTCCAACTACCTGATCGATGTGTCACATCCTCCCGCAATATACTTTTCAGATCATCATCCTCATCATCCAGGCAGCATTCTGATTTCTTGGCTTGAAGTTGTTCTATTTCCGAGCACAATTCTTTTAGAAGTTTTTGTGCACTCAGGACCCTCGGAGCCAGTTTGTTGGCCTTTAACCATGGCTCTAGAGAGGCCCCTACTAAAGCTAACTTTCCAATAAGGATCTCATTAACAGCATCAAATATGAGTTTCCGGTGAATTTTCTCAGGGTCAGTCTTTGAATGGGAAACTTTTACAGGGCTACTTTCTTCTTTTGAATGCAATGTGTTTGCATTGGTTTGTTCCAAAACACAGAACAACTCAGGGTTGATTGGGTGGCCTGATGGGTGGAGCTGAAATGTTGTCAAACTGGAGCCAAGGTCTCTGAGGAGGAGGCCAGAAGCTAACAATATCTCAGAGATGTATCTGTGGTCAGGATTGGTGTTCTCGCAAAGAGATGCAATGTAGTCTGTACTGGCTTCATCGTGACTCGAATTTAGTCTTCTAAGCTTTTGAACTAATTGTTCAATGTTTTGTAATTTCTTGCGATTGATCTCTGAGATACGACCAGAACCTATGGTGTTAAATACGAACTTACCTGCTGAATTCCACTGATCTTCACTGAAACTGCCATTGAGATTTTTAGCAACATCACCTGTAGTGAGTGGTAAAATCGAGTTATACTTACAGAAGGTAGAACCTTTGCATATTTTAGAAGAACGATAAGAAGAGGTGAATTAGTATTTGTTTCTTCTTAATTCTTGTTACTTGCTATTTCAGTGATGCCATAATTAGGTGCGCACGGGGCCAGTTTGATACAAAATTAAACCGAGTAATATCAAATGTTGTCCACACGGTGTCAACCCTATTACTACTAGATTATCTAAACCAAATCTAGCCAAATAACACGTGCATACACTGTAATTCTGGGAAATTATTCTTAATGCTGAGTTATAATTTGCTTTTTTGGATGGGTGAGTGGGTGCTGAAAAGAATGATGGTGGTGAGTGATATCCAAGCAAAATTCATTAAATTTACAGAAACTTTACCTTTCAGGGTATTAGGCATCTGCCTTATAGGAGATGGATCATCATCTCTTAATACTGAGAAATCAAAAACAGAGACGGGGCTGGGATGCTCTGTGGTGACTGTAGCAAGTTCTGCAAATGCTTCATCTTCCTTTAATCTTGGATTTGATTTCTAAAACCAAGAATAAAACAAGTATGTCAAGCAAGTGATTAGAAAAGCTGAAAGAAAAGTGAGAAACAAAACACATACTTTCTGCACTGAGCCAGAAAACGAGAATTTGGCAGCCTTCATGGATGGACTCTGACTGCCATTGATCTCAATGGAACGTTCACTACTAGAAAATTCCATATCTGTCCTCGAGTCCAAGCCAACATTGCTGTCTGATTGAACAGATGCATCATCGCCATGGTGACTTGAATTTCTTGATTCATTACTTATCTGACTCAACTGATCGTCACTCTGCTGTGAGTTCTGAGATTTGTGTTTAAGTTTACCACCGCGAGAACCTGAATCCATCAAATGCCTGTTGGATTGTCTTCTGGATTTATTCAAATCAGGTGGTGGGGTAGGTGGACGAGATCTCTTGTCCAGCTCAAGCTTCCTATGCTGCAATCTAGGACTCACAGAACCGGAGCTCTTAGCTGAATTTGTTGTGCTTTCTTTTGGTAACTGTTGAGACTTTGCTGAAGACTGTGTGGATCTTATATTCCGCATACTGGTTTTCTTATCAGAAGTGCTGACAGCAAAGTCAATGCAACTGCTTTTGGGGGACTGATCTTTAGCAGTTCGGCTATTCATTGAACCCTTTTTACTGTCTTCAAATCCCTCGCCCTGGAACTTCTGGAGACCAGAAAGGCTGTCTATTGGAATTACTGATGCAGGGATATTATATTTCTGAACAAGTTTAGCTGGTTTCATGATCACGATTGGGGATTCAAATGTCCTTAAGGAAGTGGAACCCTTGGTTGTGGAATCAATGACATGATTGCTCAGCAGATTCCGCTGGCTTTGCAGTTTCTGATTAGGATTGAAAGATTTAGGTTCAGAGTTTCTTCGAGTCCCAAAGATTGAAGCTTGTTCCTCTTTACTGCTCTCTATGAGCCCCTTCGCTTGCATAGTTTCCAGTATCTGTTTACGAGCTCTGAGATCCTTTCCAGATTGTTTAAACTCAAGATCTTTCAATTGCTTTTCAATCTCAGAATAAACAGAAGGAAAGGAATTTGGTGTCCTTGCTGGAACTTTTATGAGCCTGAAAGCTGTTTTTTGAGAGCCTCGACCCCCATCCAGCTGCTTCCATGGTGCTGGTTCAATTGGAAACTTTGAACTTGAAACAGGTTTCATGATCAAATCAGGATTTTTCCATCGTGGTGAAACTGGATCTTTCAATGAGCTTCTTGGAGAGCGGGGAACTCGAATTGGCTTGTTTAGATCATTTGATTTTAATGATTTTGAGAAGGGGTCCTTCTCTTCAACTGGACTGGTTTTAATCAAACCCAACTCGCTATCACTAGCTGAGGAAGAATCTGGCAAGGTTTCCAAGCCCATCAATTTTGCTACAACACTTGGGGGCCGTTTCTGAGCTCCCAAAGATTGCAGTAGATTAAGGACTTTATTGTTTGAGCTTCCATTGTCCTGAAGATTTTTGAAAAAGTAATTTGGTTTTGATTCAGAGTTAGAACCCCACATCGAACACTCACTACTATCCAGGGAAAGCCTGGGCATCTCTTTCAGCTTTGGTGTGGACTTGAAGGTGTCTCGTGATTCGAAAGATAACCTGTTTATCTCTTTCCCATCACAAGAAAACCGAGGAGCATTCTTTGAAATTGAATGCCAAGATCCATCTTTTGCTTCAGACTGCGAATTTGAAAGTTCTTTGGCTTCATTATAATACAATGGTGCTTCTCGAAGTTTAGCAAGTACTCTAAGGGACTCCTTAAGATCAGCAGGCACATTTTGCCTCCCACTGATCCCAACACCATAAGATCCATTCACTGATTTGGATAGCTGTAATGGCCGTGGGGAGTCTTTATGCTTCAGAGAACGGACTGTTGGTTCATCATTGGCTATAGTTTTGACTGATAGTCCTCTAGCTTCTCTATACATAGAGTCCTTAACTACGTCCTGAAGATCGAGGGAGTGCGGCCCCAAATGCGGAGAGGTATTTCCTTGACTCATAACTGAGTCCCTTGAAGGAGTTTCAGGAAAAAATATTCTGTCACATGAAGAGGCATCTTGTTGAGCAGTTTTCCCGCAGTCCAGAGAGGACAGGGAAGAAGAGCAAGATGATGAGAAAGATGCTCTTGATGATTCAGTGGAAAGTCTTTGTTTCTCATTTACAGTTCGGTTAAAATTTATTTCCTGCAATAAAATGTCTTATAAGCTTAGATTTGCCAATGATTTACATAGGCATATTGAATCTATTTATTCCTTCAGAAAAGAAAATTGATCATTGTTAATTCAATATAATTGTCTAATGCATGGTCAATCAAAATAAAAAGTCTCATCTGGTAAAGCATAAAATCAACTTGACTAATCCATATCTCAATTGTCTTGGATTGGAAGGCCATAGTTATTTTTAGAAAAAAGTTCCGAAGGTTTGTGGAGAAAGACTAAAGAAATTGACAAAATCATAGAATAAAAATGGCTCACATTTGCTGTCTGTCGATGATATGCATTATTTAACTCCCCTTCCAATCTGCCATTCTGGAAGTGGGAAGTGCCTGCAAAAGCACAGTAGAATCAGATATTGTATTACTCAGCAGTGCTATGATTTTCCAATGTTGGAGTTCATTAAAACACTCAACGAACTATGAAAGATGCTTAGGCTTTTATCAACTATATAACTAAATTTCGAATGCAGCTGAAAGATACATTTGAGGGAAAGAGAAGATTCATGAACAAAATGCACGACCGTACTTGCAATCATAAACAATTAGTTCAAACAGATCTGTAAGTACATATAGGTATTCGTATTTGAACTCCAATCAGCACCAAGAGATAAAACATTGTAGGAGTTACAAATTTTGTGTTTGTTAGAATTTTGAGAGAATTCTATCCACACAATATTGTAGGCCTAGCAAGCAGTTGTTGCCAAAAATATTAGTCAAGAACAGGCCATAAATTCATTATTCACATATTACACATGCATACATACATCAGTATTAAGAACAGAAGAACTTGCAAAACTAATATCATGAAAAAAGGAAACAACTGAACAAGGCCGACGTTGGTCATGAATTAAACATACGAAAGAAAACTCGTTATTGATTTCAACACAAGTTAAATATTGAGTTTACAACAGCCAAGCATTTTAATACATTCAAAAGAATAAACTCATTGAGCTATAAATCAACAGTAGATTAATTACCTGGAGGAAGAATCTTGTGGCTCGGGGGTTTACCAGTTAGGACATGATGGCGATCAAAGATTTGGAAAATCCCAGTCATGCATCCTATTTGCTTCTGCAAATCTGGATTGTCATCTGCTAAGGAATGCAGAAGTTTTGCAGCCATTGTACCACCACTCCTCAGCCAAACAGTATTCAGTACTCCCACTTCCTATGATTTTATTATTCCTCCTCTGAAGAATAAAATTACAGCAATTCAGTTTCTATCTCCATAAATCTAAATCTAAGGCTCTTCAACAATGTTTTAATCAGTTTTCTGCAGAGCAGAAAAGATGAGATATCTAAGAAATTCTTCACTGACCCTACCGAGGAATGGAAATCTCAGATACTTCACAATCCTTATTTCACTCTTTAACACCACAATCCAAGTTCAGGAACAATAATTCTGAACCCCTTTACCTCTTTATCTTTTTTTACTTGAATTTCTCCCACTTCAATAATGTGCAAAATTCAATGCACACAATGAGGTCTTAGCAAAGCTTATTAAACATAAAAGAAAATTAGCACTTTCCAAATTCATGTAAATCCAAACTATGCAATTCCATGAACAGAAATTATCAATGAATTTATTTCCTTTTGCATATCTACAAGGCCCCAAAAATATGTCCTAAATCCAGCTAATTACAGCTCAAAAGAACTTTAGTCTTATATGAATACCCAACAGATCAAAATTGTCCCTTTGCAATCAAAATCACTATCCAAAAAATTATTCTCTTATAACAATAGCTGTCCTTGAATGGTTACCCAAGAATTCATCCAAATCTCTAACTTCTGCAAAAATCAAAGATATCTACAAGGAAAAAAGAATATCCCCAGAAAACCAAATCAAAGTTGAATACGATTATATATGGAAGATACCTTGTTCAGTTCTACAGGACAAACAAAACCTTAATAGTGCCAAAAGAACAGGAGCAGGACCCAGCACTCAAATACCCATTTCCAAAATGACCACAGAAGTCACAGTTATCAGCAACATTACCTCACAGTTGCCTACGTAAAAAATAAAAACTAAAACCAATGCAATGACTGTAAAAAGGAATCAGTATTTGCAGATCCAAGACAAGAGGTAGATATGTTTAAAGCCTAGAAAGAGATAGGGAGGTTCGTTATATCATTAGTTCCTGTCAAAAAAAAATTCTTGTGAAAGTAAACTGTCAAGGGGTTGGCGAAAAACAATTTTTTTTAATTAAATTAAAATTTTATTATTGTGTGGGTCAGATGTCATGTAGGCTCTATCTCAAAAATCCATGTGGGATGATTACGTGGGTGGGTCTAAGTTTGTCTGCATGAGCATGTGAATTTGTCAGTGCGAATGTGAGATGGAGAAAATGAGAAACAGATAACTGGATTTATTTATTCATAATTCATGTACTGGAATTTATAAGAAGAGCATGCATTCCTTCTTCTACCTGCAAAGTCTAATTGCCCATTTCAAACATTTGTCAGACTCAGACTAATCTCCTAGAACATTTTCCAAATTACCCTCCTCAACTAACTGACTAGATTTTCCCTTAATCATGAAATTCAAAAGTACATTGTACTCTTTAACTTTTTGATTATTAATATTATGGCATGTAATTATGACCTCAACTAATCTTATACACTTTATACTTTCAAATGTCGTATCAAATTTAGGGTTCTGTTACTATGTTACTATCCTGAAATTGATTGTACAAGGAATGTCAAGTTGCACAAGTTGAAGCTGATTAAATTACATAATCATGTTGTATAATTGAATTGAGAAACATGTGTTTACATGCATGGCCTTGCCTGCTTGTACATTTCATGATAACCAATCATTCTCCAACTACTCTTTTAATATTAAATATTATTTATTTAATTGTAGCTAATATTATTGTAGTCACAAAATGGGTGCTTGCGTTGCATTGAAATATCAATATATGTAAGTAAGAGTGTAAATAATAATAGAGGAAATGGGAATTATGTGTCAGGCTCTGATAGATTCCTTTGGGTTAGGCAAATGTATTGGCTGCCTACCACTCTTCAGCTTTGTCAAACTTTGCCTCCATTTGATTATATGCAAACTTTATGGTGTTAGATGGTTATTTAAGTAATTAATTTATGGTTGGTTATCATGAAATATGAAGAAATTCACAATTTCTAAAACGTGGACATTCAAATTATATTCGCACACAATAGTTGTATATACAAAATTACTTTAATGAGTACTATTATAACTATATTATGTTGGAGAAAAAGTTTTCAAAACCTTAATTATTTCTCTAATTTAGACATTTAATTATTTTTAATTATTAATTTAAATATGGTTAATGTTATTGATGGTTGCCTAGTTTTAAAATTTACTATTAATCCTACTATTTAAAATATAATTTATAAGGTTCCATCCGATATTATTATTAAATTGGTATTTTTACAAAATAAAAATGAAAGTAGTATTTTTTAATTATTGTATTTCGGATATAAGAACATGATCGATATCATATTTTAAAAATTATATTATAAAAATGAGAAAGTTTAATTTAAGTGAGATGAGTATTTTATAATATATTTTGTGATTTGTTTTAGAACATAAATAAAATAAACTTTAAACCGTTTTATGATTTTAAGTTATAAATATATAATTTGTATTTTCTATTTTATAGGTTTAATTTTAACAAAACAATAAAAGATATATTTTATATATAAATTTGTAAAATAAAAATAAAAACAATAGGCAAAAATGATATCGATAGACGCTTAATTTTTTTAATAGTTTGTTTGAATATCAATACTAACCACCATTAAATAAAGGGAACTAATCTTTATTTGTAGAATACAAAAGCAAGAAATATTTTTCAGATTTATTATTGTATTTTATATTTTAATATTAAGTTTGGTGATTGTACTCGTAAGTAACTTAAATCATAGAGAACCGACACTAGTCCATGAATGAGATGAGTTTATATATATATATATATATATAAAAGGACAATATTGTGTTTCTTCATTCTCACTTTTTGATTTTAGGACAAAATTTATTAGTGTGCATCTTTGTTCTCAAGTTATGTATTCTTTACTTTTACTCTTTTATTTTAAATATGTCTATCTAGTTATTGTTTATATTATTTTATATACCAATGTTTATATATTTAAAGGTTTTTAATGAATATATCCAATATATATATATGACTCAATCATTTAATTTTTAATATCTTTTAAATAAAATATGAGGCATTGAATTAATAGTGCATCATCTAAATGATAAGTGTAATTGTTGACATTGCATTGCTAGCGACATTCCTTAAGGAGTATGGGAGTCACACGTGATATTACTGCTTGACAGCTCCGCCCGCGGATGTGGCATGTGTGCGCTGGCTACAAAACCGCTTAGACTAGCCCACAACTGTATAGATATGGGGCCACGTCATTATGTTTTAAGAAAATGGATTGCATCTCTAATATGCTTTAGCGTTTAGATTGATGGTAACAGTAGAATAACTTTACATGTACATAATGACATATTTAGCACAGCAAATAAAAATTAAAATGGACGATGATCAATTTATATACTAATATCATCTTAATATGATTCACAGTTGTAATTAGGTGAATTCTTTCCTCAAGGGCCCAAGGAATCCCACTCACCCCTACCAACTACCCTGCTACTGGTTTGGTTGGCAAATCTTCGATTGTTATGGAAAGCTATACGTGGTCTTATGCCACCATTCATTACACAAAAACCTACTTCAAACTAGGCATACATTTATCGTACATCCATTAATGATTTATGCTAAGGCAAATTATCTGGCCAATAATCCATAACTCCCATATTCATTTCAAATGATTCACTTGTAGAAAGAAAAGATAGTAAGAAGAAGATGAATATGCCTTTGATATATAAGTTGGACAATATTTTCTTTATGAATTTCTTATCAAGATTAATTTCTTGATAGTCATTCATACCACACCAATGTGCACCATCATTCTTTTGCATGCTTATCATAAACATGCATATAAATTTAAAAAGTGAAGAAATGAACATGTGGTATGCCTCAACTCCATTAGACAATACCAACTAGCCAATCTCAACCATCCTAACCCCATCTTGCAAGAAACACAAACCAAATATTAATTACTCGTTGATTCTCCCCTCTTTGATTATTGGCACATTATGCCTTTCTTTTTTTGGTACAAGAACTCATCCCTACCAAAATCAATATATATGTACATTGACACATCGAATAATAAGTATGGGAGAGAACTCTAATCAACATGGCGGGATCAAACCCTATAAAAGTTTTATCTAATCAATAATTCTCTAAGTCAACATGAAGAGTTTTTAGATTCCTAAAAAGTATGTTGAATTGAGTGAACATGAAACAAGGGAGAGCTTGAATGGGGGTGCACAAATTTTCTTCACCAATGAAGATTGAGAATTATGACTAGTTGGTGTATAATCTATTCATGTATATTATATCTATCCTCGGGATGTAAGAAAAGTGATTGTTGAATTAAAAAGATATCTAGCTTACTTCTATATGTTAACAAATTCATAAAATATATATATATATATATATATGTTAATGCTATATATGAAAATACTTGAAGACTTTCTTGCTCTTAAAATGGCTTCAATTACTTGATTTGTAGAAGTTATTATCTAATGAATATGGAAGATCAATGTGACCCAATGGTGGTCCTTACCCAACCATATACCACCTAAAACATCTTTCTAAAAGGACTCATTAATATTGGTTCATTTAATGTATGTATTACTCAAAAAAATAGCACAAGTATAAAAACTATATCTAAATCTTGCAAGGAGACATGATTTTTTTCCAAAACTTTATTTAAAAAATACATTATTTCTTGATAAATAATTTGGGGTCTAATGATATGAAATGAAATAAATTATAATTCATGCTATTTCAATAATGTATAGCATTATATTAGTAACATATAACATCGAATTATAACTTTTACTAGTGATTAAAATACAAAACGATGTTATCAATTGATGTAGAATGTTACTAAATGTGTTGCATTATTAATATAAGCAGTTGTATTAAAATGTAGATTAATTAGTATACTTTTTAGGATGGGATGGGACCAATAATGCTAAATGTGCATAGGACTAATATAAAAAGTTTGGGTAAAAAGCCAAGTCAAGAAATAAAAAAGGAAGGTCATCAAAATCTAAATGCGTCTAAGGGCACATGCCAGATTGTTTGATAATTAGAAAGACAGTAACCCATTTCATGAATTTGAAAGACAACCACCATAGATATTATAAAGCTTAATTATCTTCTTTAATTACTAATAATCGTAATTAAATGGGTTATTAATGGGCTTTTTTTATAAGCTTTCTAATGGGCCCAATTGTACCATTTTGCTAATTAATGTTGTGGGCCAAAAACAAACTTAAAGTGA
This sequence comes from Cedrela odorata, assembly GCA_035584115.1. Taxonomy (NCBI): domain Eukaryota; kingdom Viridiplantae; phylum Streptophyta; class Magnoliopsida; order Sapindales; family Meliaceae; genus Cedrela; species Cedrela odorata. Next base: position 16,109,144 of record JAXCLQ010000011.1, on the reverse strand, counting down.
TGGTGGCCCCATGATCTGTGAATTTTTAAACAAAGATGTTATAAAATCATGATCATAACTACTCTAGTCTTCTAAAATAGGTTAGGCGCATGGAACTTTGTATAATTGTTATCTACTCTTTTGCTAAATGAATAATAAAATAAGGGCAGCAGCACATGAGAATTTGATATGTCACACAGAAGAATATAAATACCAACTACCTGGCCTGCATCTGATGGTGCCAGTGATGGGGATGGCTTAAAAATATGTGGACCAATAGGAGTTGAGTTTCCTACTTTCTCTTCCCTTATTGCTAGCTGACTGAGAATTGCAGTTGATCATTCTGCAAGAAAATTAAAATATATGAAGAAAGGGAAAGAATAAGTGTTGATATTCTATGATCTGAATCTGATTGATAATATCAAAAGGATATTCAGAAAGTATGAATCATTCAGGCAAATATAAATAGTCATGGCTTTGTTGTGCACGAGTTTAGGCAAATATAAATAGTCATGTTCTTGTTGTACAGGAGTTATGATATTATTGCATTTTTATCAACTAGGGAAGAATAAACAATCTGGGGTAGTGGTTTTTTTTTTCTTTACCTCCATTTTTGAACCAAGCACTGGCAGAGAAACAATATTCATCAATCACAAAAAATAAAAATAAAAATAATAAAAGACAAAATTTCATGTCACCCTACAATGTAGAAGACTTCAGTCATTAATTCTCAAACAATTTGGGATCCTGCTGTAAAATTTTTGCCTCGTCTCATTTACTCAAAGACCAAAACAATCATGTTTCGTGGAAAATTACCAGAGAAGTTTGGTGACTTTGATCTGCCACCACTCTTCCCTCTTTCCCTTTCTCACGTCTGGATATTAGCGCTTGCAAGGAAAGTCAGTAGTATATGTATATATATGTATATAATCAAAAGATTAGACATGAAATAATGACCTATTATTGTTTTCTAAGAATCAAGGGATGATGACAACAAAAAATTTGCTCATCACAGGGGTACAAGTCACCATGGTACAACTGCTGCAGGCCAGTAAACTTATAAGGCTAAAATCAATTACAATTAGGTAAAAACTATATAATTAATCTGACTGCTTTCCGAATTCTCACTATGACTAACTATAGTAATACCTATTGGTATTGTAACTTTGGATACAAATAATTAGGAAAAGTGTTTCTCATGACATCCTGCAAACTCCATTGCTAATGGCAAGCAAAATAAGTATTGTCATCATTCACAGAGTTCGCAAGACTTGGCATGGGTAACCTTACTATTGACATCATAACGAGGGGGCCGCGGTCTTTTGTGGAAAACCTTCCTATAGAAATCCCAAGATGGGTTTGATTCTGTAATAGCTCGTTGACCAAATCGATTTTGTCGAACATACTCTTGAACATTCTCAGCAACAGCTAGCCCTTCCAGAAATACCCGAAGATCACCACCAGGTCCTGTTTTGAACCAATATGAGCAATAACATCAAAATAACATTCTTGATGAAATTGCACAACCAAACATTTTATAACAGAAAAAGGAAACGCATAACCTTAAAGAAGTCAAGAAACTGCCAGACCAAAAACAAAAAGTTAATTAAATTTGACGGTAATCAATAGAATAGTCACCCATCAGCTAAGATTGAATATGGTAACAACATATTGTAACAAGGCAAGGCAGGTCAATGTTCAAGCTACAAACATAAAAGGTGAGATCAACCGCGTCCCATTACCTTTCCTAAAGTCATGCTTACATATGTTTTAAAGACTTTATAGTGATCTACCTGAGTACCCTACATTTTGGAAAAGCATAAAAGTTTCCATAAACTTTTGAGAATGGCTCACCTAATGAAGAATCTTTAGCATCCCTGTTATCGTACGGATAGGGAAATACTGCAGTGTACGCCTAAACAATAAGCAATGATATAGATGAAATTAGGATATAATCTAAAGGATTTAAAAAACCATATAACCGCAAATGAGATAAAAAAGAACAAAGTTTGAACTTACCGGATTGCACAAGGCCTTGTATGGTGAATCATCCAACAATAAGGTGTTTGTTTCATCATACTCTCCCTTTTCCCATGGAAGATTGGGCTCAAGCTTCTCCCACAATTTTTTTAACTCCTTCAGAACCAGAGGTTTTCTATTATTCTCAATGGTGTTCAGCCCAGTTGTACTACAGTGGGTTTGATCCTGCACAGAATCAATCATCATAGAATTAAACAATAACATACACCTGAACTAATCTCATACCAAGCATCTAAACTGTCATTCTAATTATCGTCATTACTTACGCTTTGTTTGGTATTGAGGTGTTGTGGAACTGAAGCCACAACTGCCGTGGAATAAAAACACTAATGTCAAATATTAATAAAAAAATGAGAGAGTCCCACTAAAAATTAGTCTTACAGAACACTTTTTCAACTTTGTTTTTAAAGCACAACAGAAGTACCACAATCCTAAACAAAGCTTTGAAAACATTCAAATAATTACAAACAACATGGAGAGATGTAAAAGATAGCTTACCCAACAAAAGAGCAAATTTTGCCTAGAGTCACCCATAAGAACGTCAATCACTATGTCCAGATTTTTCCTGCAAAACATTAAGAATCATGGAAAATATATGGTTTCTATCATAAAGCAACGCTGATCTTTCTGTACAACAAACGTGAAGAAATAAAATTTGAAAAAAAAAGTAAATACCAAAAGGTAAACAATGGAAAAACTATGATCAGTCACAGATAGAAGAATACTTGACTCTTGATGACCAAACTCCTACATTGAATTTCTCAAAGCAAAACCGCAAAAAATCATCACAATATGGCCTCTTGTACACTGAAAAGAATCAAGTTAGTAACAACAAATGACATAGTATAAATTTCAAATATGTCAACAAGCACTTGTTGCTTATATAATTCCCACCTGCTTTCTTTGATACCATTACATCTGGCTTTCTATGAGAAGTATGTGAAACGATGTCAACAAGAAGTCCATTCACATCAAGTACAAGAAGTTTTTTCTTAGAACGGCCAATACTTTCTCTTTCAGGTGAAGATTGCAATGTTTGTGGAAGATTTTCCTTTTTACCAGTGCCATCTAAAACAACATTTGCATTTACTACACCCAAATGTGATGAAGGATATGTTTCAGCCATCTTGGTTTCTACCTCCACAGTGTTTTTCTTTGGGTGCTTGCAGCAAGCATCATGGCTGGATATATTACCTTCCTTGGGATTAGATAGAATTTCATCACAGACAACATCCCCATGAGATGCATCCAGCACAGTAATCTGGATCTCTTCAAGTTTATCTGTGTCTTTCTGTTCAAGATGTCCTTCAGGTAGCACAGACACATTCTTCATTAAACTATGTTCACTTATATGTCTTGTAGCATCATCCTCAATGCAATCCAACCTGTTTACCGAAGAGTTAGAGTACTTTTTCTTTTTCTTCCTAATGTAGGTTTTGACTCTTTTCTTCCTCTTATAGGTAATAATATTCTTTGTTTCGGACAAAACGAGATCATTCTCAGTGGGGACATCACATTTCTCCATTAAACTTTTATTTTCACTCTTTGAAGGACAACTTTGCTTTTCAGACATCCGAAAATCTTCCTTGACTGTAATCAAATCCAACTCTGCAACTTTAGGGGCAAGCTTCACATCCTCTTTCTCCAAATGCTTGCCATTAGCAATTTGCAAATTAACAACTCTATTATTTACAGAGGCATTATGTCCATTAAACAAAGATATATCTCCATTAGGTTGTTTCATTACCAACTCATTCTTTGAGCAAATGTCAACTGCCAGCTGCAAAGTTGAGTCCTTTTCCGGAAATATATTCTTTCTTAGAGAATTATCTCGTGGAAGATCATGATCTTTATCATCATGTTCAAGGCCATTGTGACTCTCCTTACGTCTCTTTCTCCTCATTCTCTTTTTCTGAGACCGACTAAATTTCTTTATGGAATCTATCTTTGTGCTTGTATCACCAGAAGCATTGATTTCAATGGGAGCAGCTGCCATCTCCATCTTCAAGAATGTATCACCCAAAGCCTCTATTTCAAGGGGAGCAGTTTCCAAAACAGCCTTACTGATCATACCAACTGAAGACTCTGTTTTGAAGGGAGCCACTGCAGTTTTAGAAGTAACTTCTTGATGATCAATATCTGTATTATCAGGTTTAGGGGCAGTACACTTCTTCTGCTGCCTTTTTCTCTTTTTCTTATTTTGCAAACACGTTAAATTGGAATTAGAGTGTGCCTCTATCAGACCTGAGTTAGAGCAAATATCAACTGTAGATTTTGCACAAGAATTTCTTTCTAGGGGGATATCCTGCATTAAGGAAGCCCCATCAGGACAATCATGCTTAGAGTCAACATTTGTATTATCAGTACGCCTCTTCTTTCCCTTCCTTTTTCTCTTTTTCTTATTTTGCAAACACACAAAATTGGAATTATATTGTGCCTCTATCAAACTTGAGTTAGAGCTAAAATCAACTGTAGATTCTGCACACAAATTTCTTTCTAGGGTGATATCCTGAATTAAGGAAGCTCCCTCAGGATGATCGTGACTAGAATCATTACTATTACATAAAGCATTAGACTTCCTATTCCACCTTTTTCTCTTCCTCTTTGCTGCAAATGAACTTGATCCTGCATTACACAATTCCATATCCAAATCCATCTTCACATTGACACTATCCAAACTCAGTAATTATTATTTTCCCAACAGGGATGCTTCAGCATACTAATTCAGGGATATTCCATTACCATCTCTTCCTAATAAAATTCATTTCCTTTGCAAGCTCTTCCAAATGATCTTGAGGAAATGCAAAAATAAATATATAAACCCTGTAAAATCATCAACAACAAAAACCCAACTAAGCTTCGTAATACTAACTAATGAGGTTACTACCCACAATCATCTAATACACCATGCTCCAAAACAACTATTCAATATTTTTTGAAAGAGTAATATTTAGCGATCTCTAATGCAATTAAAAAGTGTTAAACTAGATGAAGGCATCACAACTGACTGTTGTTCCATGAAAGTTGAGTTCAAAGGACAAAGCAAATAAGAGCTACATCTAAGATAAAGTCATATAAACATCAATTTGCATGTAAGCTAATTCAAAAGGAATAGGAGATGACTGCAGATACTTTACCTCCTTCCATAGTCTTAAATAATTAACAATAACAACATAGTTATAGAATATAGGAATTTCAACATATAACCATCTCTCAAAATCCACTAAACCAGAACAAATAATAAACCAAGGTTTCTTAAATATACTAAGTTGGACAAATTAGATAAATAATAGACTAATGCACCAAAAAAAAGGAGGATGGAGGATTGTAACAGAATAAAGTTATCATTGAAAAGACAAAGGATTGCATATTTAAGAAAGATAGATGCAGGCTCAATTAATTTTAGAAGCAAAACAAAATTAAACAATTCACAGAGACAAGAAGCTTGTCCAATGATCATTTTAACTTCTGAATCGCTATGGCATCAGGTATCTAAAACTCCCAACAAACATAAGGATGTATTACATTCACATGCATGTATAGGAATAGACACACTTGTAAATAATTAAACTGTAACAATTGAGACATCTCATTAATTACACCAACAACATCTAGTGCTTTAAGTGTGCTTCAAGCTCAAAGCACATCTGATAAAGTAATGTTTTGATAACATATGGACTAATCGCCTTACCATTGAACTACCATGTCAGAAATAATATCACAGATGAGTCCTACCACATTCTAATACTCTGAAATTAGATAATAAACCATTTGTGCATTTTTTATTATTCTGTAGCAAATTTTGCAACTTCAAATGGATAATCATTATACGGATATGATATAAAGGCCATTAATATTCCCTTAATTCTTTTCTTAAGCACAAAGCGAAGTAAAACAGAACACTGTCATTTCAGATATTTTGACTATACACGAATATGTTAGATTAAATGAGACCCAGTTTACCTCACCTGCTTGGATCGAACATTAACAGTAAGATAATATAGCCCAAAAACGAAAGTCTTGAATTTGTACAAGTATCAGCAACCACATACTGCATTCCTCAGAAAATAATAGCCAAACCTTTTCAAGTTTTAACTACAAACGGAATTGCCTCGTCCAGTTTACAAATTTCATTTGATTGCATAGAATTTATAAAAATAATAATAATAATAATAATTTGCTTTTTTCTCATCCTCTCAACCAAACATAAAGCAATTTTCTTCATTCTAATTTCACAAACGACAAGACTACTTTGCAAATGCCAACTAAAAAAGTTACAATTCCAACAAATACAAAGACAATATGAATTCTATTAAATTAAAATAAAAACAAAAATTAAGGTCGAGATCTTAACCGCAAACGTATTCATTCACAGCATAGTTAGCTATCGTCGAGAATGAAATCGAAAGCAAATTACCATACACGAAATTTATCTGTAATTATGTCCGCTTTTCCCAACTATTTATTCATAAATAAATCCAAAAGACTAGTAATTAAAAATACAAAACTAGAAAACAATAGAGAGAGAGAGAGAGAGAGAGAGAGAGAGAGAGAGGAAGTGAAACCTGAAGATGATGAAATCTGAAGTGAAGGAAGGGAAGATGGAAGCTTAAAGTAAAGTAAAATATGGATTGGTTGCAACAGAGACTTTGCTGTGCTTGGCTGGTGGCTGCGCAGCTTGCGAATGGAAAGTCAGGTGTTAAACAACTGCGCGGCACTGGACGGCACTTATCACTTGCGTACTGTGTCCAAACACACCCTCATTCCAATTACTGTTACGCTATCTACGCTACTCGTTGGAGCTCTTTGTTATTTCAAAAAATAGTTAAATTTATTGAGTGAGTTTAAGTAACAAATTTACTCATGTTTAATTCTTGTAATTTTTTTTATTAAATTTTAAATAATTTTAACTTACAAATTAGTGAAATGAACCAACTTTTATTTTTATGTGCACGTAATATAATTTTTTTTTTAAAAATTGATAATTATAAAATAAATAAATAAATAAATCTATAAAATCTATTTTACATTTTCTCAAGAACTTAAGAGTGATTGAGAAAATGCTTTTTGAAATAAATAAATAAAAATGGTATAATTCACTTGTTTAGAATTAATTTTAATTTTACTTTACAAGTAAAGTAAAATCGCTCCAATCATAAACAAAGCATAAGTGGTATGTATAGTCTTTATGTTGGAAATTTATATAATGGAAACTTGAAACGCGTATGTATTCATTTTTCTTAGAACATTATTTGTTTCCTATTAGTTGAGAATATTTATGAGATTTATTAGCAAATCGATTTTTGGATATGACAAATCTTGAGTGAATTTATCACTAAATAACAGCAAAAATTCACATTAGCAAATCGATTTTTGGATATGATAAGTCTTGAGTGAATTTATCACTAAATAACAGCAAAAATTCACAAAGAATTTTGAATAATATAATTTTTTTAAAAAAAATTCAAGAAAAAGAAGAAATTGAATTGGAATAATAATTTCGAGTTTCTATACATAATTTATAGAAACATGACAACTATTAACATTTACCTTTTGAGATTTAAACGACTATTTTGAAGAATTACAATTGTTATAAGAGTTACAATTCTTTGATAAAAATTTAACTGATTTTTAAAATTTTATAATGTTTAATAACACTCTTTCAAAAATTAAAAATATATATATTTTATTTATTTAAAGTAGTTTCGAAGAACTTTAAGTTTGAAGGAGGTTATTAGAATTGGCAGCTCAACAATTGAGCTTAGATCTCATCTCAACTTAGCAAATGACCTTAGATCATATCAGCAGATGACCTTAAACCTCAAATCAACTCAACAGATGACCTTCGACATCAAATTAGATTAGCTAATAACTTTTAACCTTATATCAGGTTAGCATATGACATGAGACCTCAACTCAAGTCAGCAGATGAGCTGAAATCTTAACTCAGGTCAAAAGAAGACCTTGGAACTCATATCAACTTAGCTTAACTCAAGTGCAAAACTTTTCAATATGAGATCTCAATTTAGTTTAAGTGCAAAACTTTCTAATATGAGATTTAACTATCAAAATTTTATTTATATTCGAACAAAATTAAACCAACAATATATATATATATATATGTATATATCTTTTTCTTTTTTTTTTCTTTTTTTTTTTTTTTTGCGACTATGCTGATGTCATAAAAGTTTTAGTTATATTATTTTATTTATTTATTTATTTTTCACGACCACGCTGATGTCATAAAAATTTTAGTTGTATCATTTTATAAGTTAATAATAGTTTTTTTATTTCTTTTTTGAGATTAATATTTATTTTTGTAGATTAGCAACAATAAAATACTAACTAACTGTATGGATTAAAAATTATATTATAAAATTATAAGGGAGTTAATTGTTATTACATTAAATAGAATGGCAATTGGTTTTTATTCTTCCCTCAATTTTCTTTTTCTTTTCAAGTGGCAGGCAGAGTTCTTTTTTTATTAATTTTTTTTTTAAAAAAAATTGGTTGTTATTTAAATTAAGTTTGAATTATTATTTTTTATATTTATAGTTTAAAATTAAAGAATTATGATTAAATTATTTTATTTTATTAAAAAAATTCAATAAAAATATTACAATTTATAATATAATACTCTATTTTTAATTTAAAATATGCTTAATAATATTTTTTATATATCAATTAAAAATATAGATTAATTATTTATCAATTTAAAATTAGTTTAGTGGTGGGATGTAGTTTTAACTCATTCATATATGTAATTTTGTCCAATCCATTACTACACCAAATATGAGATAATATTATTTACAATACAATATGATATTATTCAATATAATCCATTTATTTTAATTAGATTTAGTACATGTTACTAGTAAGTATTGTACTGTATTAAAATAAATGAATTGAATTGTAGTGCATTAAATAAATTTTTATTTATTTATATTTTATATAACATTATTTATAATTAATAATATTTGTTGATACAACAAAAGTTTTTCTTTAGACTTAATACACCAGCACTAATCTTCTTCTCTTGTTTGAATGTTGTTCAACCTAAAATCACAACAAAACCTAGGGGTAAAAGTCAATTGTCCGACGAAAACCCTCGTATGCTTAAGTTAGAGTTTTGTTTTATGATATTTAAGAGAGAAAGAGAGAGAACATAAATAATGATTTCTTTAAAGATATAAGATCTTTGTATTATTTTTGGTCCAAGGTTTTTCATGCATACATGGTTGTTCTTTGGCTCCATATTATATATCATTTTACGTTAAGTCTTTCAAACTTGGTAGAATTTTTATAAAATCTGAAAATAATAATTCCAAATGTACTCAAGTTCTGGAGATCACAGAATTTCAACTTTATAAGCATCAATTTTTTGGATATTGTGAAATATTGAGCCCTTCTTGCATAATACTTCTACCAAACTAAAAATCTTTATTATGGAATGATCTGGAAAGAGATTGAGGAGAAATAAATCCTCTATTAATATGTAACTTATCGAAATGTCTCAGAGGTTCTTTCCTGTGACAGGCTCAAACCATGTCACGTGCCCAAGATCTCTATCATGCTGCCCTTGAGACCCTTATAACTGAGGAGGTCATAATTGATGTCCTAGGCTCAATACCTTTTTTTGAGCTTGAGAAGTCTTTGTTATCCTTAGACTAGTGCCTCATGGGCTTGAGGTAAGCTTTGGTGACTTTCATCCTTTACAGGACTTTATTTTGGGCTTTTTACCGCCCATTCGGAGGCCTAAAGTCTATTAGGCTTCATGTGTACCCAGACCTCTTCACAAACATCAAGCCCAATAGTTTTAGTCAAACAATGGTTGATTAGCAAAAACTAGCAGTTTCAATTTGAAAAGATTTGAATACATGCCAGTCTTGAATGCTTAACTTGAAATCAGAAAACCGTCATCCACATGGCTACCTTCCATTGGTTTATTGGGCGACATCGTTTCGAGTCTCAAAAGATCTCTTTTACCCTCATGATTATAGTATCTTTTTCGTATTCTGATAATTGTCTTTTAACCTTCTACTCCACGTGGCTTCATCATGTTCCTTCATCTCCTTTGTGTAGTAACGATTGGGGTTCTTTAATCTCTTTAGTCCCTCATTTTTCGTCGTTTGAACATTTTATTTGTATCCAAACTCTTCTTATACACTCTATAGCAGAAGAACTCAGAGAAACGAATTTCGAGTCTAATCACTTTGTTGTTATTATTTTTAAGAGTGGTAGTAAATGATTCAGAATGAAAAAAATTACTAGGTTTTATGTTTATTTTTAGTTCTATCTCCATTATAGATTACAGGCACCAATCTGATTTGTCAAAGTTGTTCCTCTTTGGGATTGCAGTTCTCTTCTCATTGTTCTATTATTGCTTTCGTTCTGGACTGTGACTCTCATCTTATTATTTTATTGTTTACATTATGAACTACAACCCTCTTCAAGAATAAGATTTTTAGAGAGATTTAGACCATTACTCCTCGTTCAAGTTACTTTCCTGCTTCAACATAAGCCAGTAAGCTTTTGAATCTTTCAAGCTTATATTGTTTGTGTATTTCTGTTGAATCTTTCAAGCTTATTATTATTATTATTTGGGTATTTTTGTTGTTTGTGGCAAATGTTGGATAGATTTCTAAGATTAGAACCCATAGGTAGCTCTTATGAGTTTGTTAATGATCTTAAGCAGCTCTTGATGATTTATTTTCCCCTCTTGTGAACATAAATGAGTTATATTTTAAGTGACAAAGAGACTGCTTCCAAGGGAAACAACTCTGAGGAAGAGCTAACTGTTGATTCCACTCCTCTCTCTGCTTTTGAGGCAAGGGAACGCACCACACCTTTTGAAACAGACTGGTTCCCTTCTTCTGTCACGGAATTAGATTTGGAAACTTATACTCGATGTTATAATACTCCTGAGGACATTTATCTTAGAATTCCTGAAGAGAATGAACTTCCTAGTTACCCTCATGACGGGAAAATCTCTTTTAATGAGGAATTATTTCATCTTAGGGTCAGACTCCCCCTTCAAAACTATTTTACTAGGATTTTTAAGTTTTTTAGCATTGCTCCTTACCAATTAAACCTTAATAGTTTGAGAATTTTGTCGGGTGTGTTTGTTTTGTAAAGTTAGACCTCAAATTATGTTCTCACAATTGAAGAAATTGAGTATATGTATTTGTTGAAAAAGAACCCAATAAAAAACCCTGGGTAGTACTTTCTTCAAACCCGACCTAAACAGCACAATCCCATCCGATAATCATTCCTATAAAAAATATTGGAAAAACAAGTGGTTCTTTATTGGTGGTGATTCGAATTCTAACAACAATGTTCAAGTGCCTAGATTGTTCAGGGATGTAATCACCTGAGTGATTTGCTTGAGCTTAGTGCTCAAAATCATAAGAGAGTTGAGATGGCTAGATCTTTAGCATCCAACCAAAGATCTCTAATTTCTGATGTTTACCTGATTAGATCAGGTCTTGTGAATTTTTGTGTCTCTAAAGGCCAATTAACTTCATAAAAGGCCTAGATTGGTAGGTATCTTCCCGTTCTTTTCTCTTACGTTGAAATATAGTAGCTAACCTTGTTATAACTTTACTTTGTAACAAGAAATATGGCCCTGAAGAAACATGTGTCAAACCCCTTAGATGTCCTGAGGAAACTAGATAAGAGCAAGAAAGCTGAAAAGGTTCCTCAGGTTTCAAGGACTGAGACTAGTCATTTAACCCTACGGGTATTGTTGAGACGTCTACTTCCCCTAGCATTGTTGGGCCTTCTAGTTATGGCCGAGTTTCAACTCCCACCAAAAGAGCTAAGAGTCGAGAAGACCTACCATCTCTTTCTACACTACAGATGAATAAGAGGAAATACAAGAGGAAGGTTTTTGTAATAAATGAGGATGATAGGCTAAGACGGAAGAAGTAGACAATAGCTTGGGGTATTGGCAGAGGTGTCGTCTTCCCTGAGCTTGTTCTTGAGGATTTTCCAAAGAACAAAAGGAATTTTTTTCCCTTTCCTCCCCTGCATTAACCAATAGGTAGTGAACCTCTCATCCGAGTACTGTGAAGCCCTTTCAAGTGCCTCACTTGGTCTATTTTGGACTAAGTGTTAAAGTGACTAAGCCAGGTAAGTTTATACTTGTTTTTATTTTGGAGGGATTAATTTCCTTCAGTTTTTACTAATGCTTTATTGTTTGATAATCCGTTTAGATGCAATAAGTCGTGTTGTCTACCGAGACGACATTGTTGTTGTCTCTTTGGGTCCTACAACCAAAAAGACTACATTGTTAAAGCGTAAAGCTGAAGAGGTAGAGAGGAACTTGGCCATAGAACAGACTCAATTCGAGGCTAAGAATAGGAAGTGGGCTTAGGAGATGGAAAAGCTTCAGGTCAAGGTGGCCACTGCTGAATCTTCCCAAGTGGAGTCTGGCAAAAGGATAAACACCCTCAAGTTTAACTTGAATGAGTCCAAGGTAAAGTGTTAGGAACTTCATCAAGGATTCGAGAGAGGTGCCGGGAATTGGAATAAAAGCTGAAAGCCTAGAAAAAAAGATATGTATTCCTAGTCACTAAGCTTGAAGAGGCTGCTGAAGTGGCTAAGGCTGTCAACGTAGAACGGGTCAATGAAGGCATTGATCTGACCTGTGAAACGTTCCAATGTCAATATCTAAATTTGGATCTGACATGGTTATATAAGGCCTTAGGGCGCGTTTCCACCCCCTCGTGAAGACTCATTGGATGAGGACTCCTCGGATGACGTCCTACCTAAAGCGACCCCTCATAATTTCAAGGCTCTTCCTATTTCTCCTGCAGACCAATAAGAGATTTCTCCCTCTCTTGCTGACCAAGCTACTACTGCTCATGTTGACTAGGCTGTTGCTCCTCTTATTAACGAGGCTATTACTCCTCTTGCTTCGCCAGCCCCTTAGCCGACTCGACCAGCTAAACCTTAGTCTTAGCTTTTGTTACTTGCTTTTCTCTTTATATATATATATATATATATGGAGAGAGAGAGAGAGAGAGAGCGAGAGAAAAAAAAATGTAATAAACTTCAATGTTTATAAATTTCATATTCTTGACTTGTGTGGATATTTTTGTTGCTTTACTTCTCTTTCAATCTTCTCACTTGATATTTTTCATAACTTACAAAACTTAACTATTGTTAGAGAATGCTTTAAAAAGTCTAACCTGAACTTAACTTAATTGAGAGCGTAGAACTTATGCTACTAAAAACTAGTCTTATTATTCTCTCTTCTCAGAGAGGGCATCTTCAAGTATGAATCATGTACGCCCTAGTTTTAAGGTTTTAATATGATTTGAATATTATTAGCCTAACTTGAGTTCATTCATTGTAGTCATCTGGGAACCATTTGACCATTTATTGTCCTGACATCATTCTTTAAGACTTGTTTAGATTTTGGATATTATTACCTCTAGATGAAGAGTGAGCATAATCGTCTGAGAACCATTTCGTTCTATAAATTCTGAGGTTACGCTCAAGATTTATTTGAGCTATGGATGATATTACCTCAATGCCCTAATATGATATGATCTACTGATAACCATGTCTTTTTTGTTTGCTTAAGACTTATATGGATTGAGTGGGCACTATTACCTCAGTGTCAAAGTTTAATGTTTGTTATTCATGAGCCATTTTGCACTTATACGTCTTGAAGTGGTGCACATGGTTAATTCAAGCTATAGATAATATTACCCTGACCATAGAACTTAATCATCTAGGAACCATTTTGCTCTTATACATTTTGAGGTCGGCCTCAGGGCTTAGGCAAGCTATGGATAGTATTATTTTGAGATGAACGTGGAGCTAACTCCTGAGGCCATATCATTCTTTTACGTCCCGAAATTAAGTTCAGGGCTTATTCGAATTGTGGGTAATATTATGCCAGGATTTTTTAGTTCCTTTGCGTTTTAACTTAAGGATCATATGTTGATCAATGTACTTCTGTTAACATGAGTTTTTTACTTATGTCGAAAAATAATAAATTTATTTATTTTTTGGGCAAAAGAGTTTTTACAAATCTTTGATAATCCTCAAAGATAATACAACTTCAATTGCTCGGCATTCCATGGTTTTTTTACCTTATTTTCATCTAGGGATTCTAATTTGTAAACTCTATGCCTCAGAATTTAGGTGACCTTTTATGACCTTTCCCAATTATCCCCAAGAACACCTTCTTTGGGTATTCTGGTGTTAAGGTGACTTGTCTTAAAACCCAGTCTCTAACTTGAAAGGTACAGTGCCGAACCTTCTTGTTGTAGTAACTGACCACCCTTTGTTAGTAAGCCTCTGCCCTTATCATTACTTGATCCCATTTTTTCTTTAAGTAGATCTAATTTCAAACATATATTCCGATCATTATTCACCTGATCATAGCTATTGATTCAAAAATTTGGTATGTCAACTTCGATGAGAATTACTGCATCACATCCAAAGGTCAGATTGTATGGAGTCTTCTTAATGGCTACCTTTAGAGTGATCCTATAAGCCCAAAGGACATCTAGAAGCTTATCAATCTATGCATCCTTGTGCTCCTTAAGCTTCTTTTTGACTGCTTTCTTGATTACTTTATTCGCAACTTCCACTTGTCCGTTGGCCTTTAGGTGGGCATGTGTTACAAACCTGAGGTTAAATGAATAATTCGCACAGAACTCCTGAAGTTTGAGTTGTTGAATTACTTTATGTTGTCTACGATTAGCACATGAGGTATCCCAAACCGATAAATAACATTATACTTGACAAATGTTATGACTTTCCTCTCGGTGGTGGTAGATAATGACTTAGCATCTACCCATTTTGTGAAGTAATTAATGGTCATTATGGCATATTTTGTGTTGGCTCGAGCGGGGACATGAAGTCAATGAGATCTAGCCCTACTGGGAAAATGGTTAAGGGCTTGTTAGAAACGTCAGCTTCTCAGAGCGCTATTTAGGCATATTATCATGTATATAACATTCATGACAAGTTTTTGCCATCTATACTACGTACGAAGAGAGTGTTGGCCAGTAATATCCTTTGTCTTAGGATATTATATGCCTTGGTACGAGCTCCTCCATGTCTGCCATATACTCCACGATAGACTCCATGATGGATTTCGTCTAAAACTCATGCCCCTTCTTCAAGTCTAAGATATTTGAGATATGGGGTGCTAAAACCCTATTTATATAATTCGTTGACAATGATGGTATACCTTACCAACCTGTTTCTGACTCTTCTTGCTTCATCCCTATTTTCTAAGAGTTTTCCTTCTTGAATATATGATTTTATTTCTTCCATCCACCAATGGCGAGAGTCGAATTGAGCTACAGAAGGTTGATCTTTGCTTACATAAGTGTTTTTTTTGCTCCAGAACTTCGATTGAAATTGAGGCTGGAGTGTTTCCCTTGAAGGTAGAGACTACGTTTGTCATAATGTTTGCCCTTGAGTTCTCTAACCTTGGGATTTGTCTTATTGTGACGGTCCTTAAGGTGCCCAATAGTTATTTAGCTTTTTTTAGGTAAGCTTACATATTGCTCTTACGAGCCTGGAACTATCCGTCAATTTGATTGGTTATCAGTTAGGAATCATAGTGAATGTCTAAGCTTGTGATCTCCAAAGCTTAAGCTAAATTAACCCCTGCATTTTGATGCACCATCAATAAAGAAACTCCAGATCAGCTCAACTATGTTTGGGATAAGCATATTCCCTTGTTCTAGATCCAAAGGGTTTGTTGCAATTTGATGGACGATGAGGTATTTAGATATTGACATTTCTACTACAAAATTTGTCAAAACTTGTCTTTTTATGATCTTCCTAGGTTTGTAACTGATGTCATATTCACTGAGTTCAATTGACCATTTCACTAATCGACCTAATAGGTTAGGTCAATGAAGAATATGCCTAAGGGGCTGGTTTGTTAGTACTATCACCTGGTGGGCTTGGAAGTATGGTCGCAACTTCTTTGTTACTAATACTAATGCTAGTGCTAGTTTTTCAAGTGAAGAGTATCTCGATTTAGCGTCCAGTAGTGTCTTGCTGGTATAATAGATAGAACGATAGATCTTTACCAAATCTTCTTTCATCAAGATCGAGCTTATATAATGATCGCTCACTGAAAGGTAAAGGTACAACACATCTCCAATTTTTAGGCTTGTTAAGTGTGAGAAAGATGTGAGGTATCGCTTTAGCTCCTAGAAGTTGCTCTCACATTCTTCAGTTCACTCAATCTTTTTCCATTTCTTCAAAGAAAGAGAAATATCTGTCAGTCACCTTGAATAGAAACCTGTTTAATGCTGCTAACTGTTCTGTAAGACTTTGCAATTCCTTGAGGGTGGATGGGGATTTGAGATCCAATATGGCTTTGATTTTCTACTGATTCGCTTTAATGCCATGTTTGCTAACCATATATCCTAGGAACTTTCCAACCTAGACTCCAAACATGTACTTCTCGGGATTAGGCTTCATATTGTATTTTCTCATATAGAAGAAAGTCTATTTTAGGTGCTTTAGATAGTCTCAAGCGTTTGATGACTCAATGATCATGTCATCGACATAGACTTCTATGATTGTTCCAATCAAGGGTTCAAAGACCCTACTAACTAATCTCTAGAATGTAGACCCCGCGTTCTTCAGTTTAAAAGGCATTACTCTGTAGTAATATAACCCCTGATCAGTGATGAACACGATTTTCTTTTTATCTAACTCGTGCATCCTGATATGATTATATCCTAAGAATGCATCAATAAAGTTTAATAACTCATGACTTACTGTCAAATCTACCAGTTGATCAATTCTAGAGAGTGAGAAACTATCTTTAAGACATGTTTTGTTTAGGTTTGTGAAATCTACACACATTATCCACTTCTCCTTGGCTTTTTTTACCATAACCATATTTGATATCCACTCTAAATAATGCACTTCTTTGATAAAATTGGCTTTCATCAGCATGCACCGCCTTCCTTCATTCAGCATTGAATGATTATCTCTTTTGCTTTATAGGTTTGTACTAGAGGTCAATTACAAGCCGCTGGGAAATTATTCGAGGGTCGATTCCCAGCATGTCTTCATGTGTCCATGCGAACATGTTTATATGCTGTCTCATAATATCTTTGAGTATCGTCTCTTGCACCTCAAGAATATGAGAACCAATTTTAACTATTTTTTAGGTTTTTTTTGTTCAAGACAACAAATTCAAGTTTTTCTGATGGCTCTAGCGCTGGTAACGTGTTATTTTGTTTACCCCCTTTACTTATGTTTTCCATTATTCGTTCGTGTTTCATGTTTTTGTTATCATCTCCAAGGATGTCTTCCCAATATCGTTTTGATAGGCAATACGAGCTTTTTGTAGAGGATGCGAAGTACAATCGAGCTTCTTTTTTACTCCCTTTAATGACTTCAATAACTTCTCCTGCCCTAAATTTTAGCTCCAAGTATTGGATGCTTTCTACTGGCTTTGTAGTCTTGAGGAATGGTTTTCCAATAATTATGGTATAGGGCATTTTAAGATTGACTATTTGGAATTTTACCATTGTAGTCTTCTTATATGGCTTTTCTCCCATAGTAATAGGCAGTTGTACTGCCCCCAGTGGGTAGATGCATAATTCACCAAAGTCATGAAGTGTTGTTTCGATCGGCCTCAATCTCAAGTCTTCGATTCCTAGGAAATCTAAAGTTTCTTTAAAGATGATGTCGGTCGAATTCCTTATATCCACTAGTATTTGGCTGACCTAAGTCATTCCTACTACCAACGTTATCATCAAATCATCATCGTGTGGATAATGTACTCATACCTCATCCTTATCTGTGAACATAATTGAGACTGAAGCGATCTTCTGCCTTTTCTCAACTCTTACATTCATGATGTAAGGATTCGAGGCTAAATTAGGCAATGAATATTTTGAGTAATTCTTTTTTGCCCTATTTGAATTTCTTGCCACTATGGTTCTACTGAAAATTAACATTGCCTAATGTTCATAAGATTTCTCATGCTCGGCTCTTCAATCTAAGGTATCGAGTTTCTTTCTGTGACTTACCACAAAATTCGATAAATAGTTATTTTGAACTAAAACTTTGATTTGATTCTTGAGGTCAAAGACTTATCTATTAGATGTCCAACACTCTGATAAAATTCGTAAAACTTATTATTAGTGTTTCCGCTTGGCTTGGCTTTTGTGGGTCAGGTTCCATTAGTATGATCCCTTGTCTTTTAATTTCTTGTAGGATTTGTGAGAGCGAAGCACTTAAAGAAGTGAATATCCTCTCTTCTTAAACTAGGGCTACTCTTTTTGCGTCATCTCTTCTCAGTGAACGTTGTTTCTTCGAGGGGAAATGACCTTATGTTACCCATTTTATTTTGATTGCGTATCCGAACCCTTTTTCGATTGGTATCTCAGAAATTTTTCTTGTCATCTCGTCTCTTTCTCGAGTCCGCCTTTGAGTTTCGCGTCTCATCGCAAGGTAATGATCTCAATGCCTTTTCCCCCTTCATCTTGAGGATAACCTGGTCTTCAATCTCGATCTCGTTCAATAATTTCCTTTGAATCGTTGTATAGGTAGTGATAGATGATTTTCATATCACATACCATCTTTAATTTACTCGTAGACCTCTCATAAGACCTTCAAATGTCAGAGAGTGCTGATAGTCCCCCAACTCCATTACTTCATTGTGATATCTCTTGAGGAAGTTCTTAAAGCTTTCTTTTTCCCCTTGTTTCATGAGTAGTAACGAACTTAAGGTTTTGAGGCTGATAATTGTCCCTTTGAATTCATTGATCAACATCTCATACAATGGCTCAAAACTATGGATGCTATTAGGGGTTAGGCTGGTAAACCACTTCATTGCTTGTTCCTCAAGTGTTAGGGGAAACATGCAACACACCTGGAGTTCATTCAACTATTGTATCAGCATCATCTCCATGTTACCCATTTTGTTTTAGTTAGGTATTCGACCCCTTTTTTCGTTGGTATCTCAGAAATTTCTCTTATCATCTCGTCTCTTTCTAAAGTCTGCCTTTGAGTTTCGCATCTCATCACGGGGTAATGATCCCAATGCCTTTTCTTTCTTCATCTTGTGAGCAATCTGGTCTTCAATCTCATTCTCGTTCAATAATTTCCTTCGAGCCGTTTCATAGGTAGTGATGATGATTTTCGTATAGCATATCATTCTCAGTCTACTCGTAGACCTCTCCTAAGACCTTCAAAGGTCAGGGAGTGATGATAAGCCCCCAGCTCTATTACTTTATTGTGATATCTCCTAACGAAGTTCTTAAGGCTTTCTCTTTCCCCTTGTTTCATGAGCAGCAACAAACTTAGGGCTTTGAGGTTGATAATTGCCTTCTTGAATTCATTGATGAACGTCTCATACAATGTCTCAAAACTATAGATGTTGTTAGGGGTCAAGCTGGTAAATCACTTCCTTACTTGTCCCTCTAGTGTTAGGGAAAACATGCTACACATCTGGAGTTCATTCAACTATTGTATCAGCATAATCTCCTTAAAGAAATTCATATGTAAGAATGGATTAGTTTTTCTTGTAAATGAAATTATTTGAGGTATCTTGAACTTCATAGAAAGAACAAGGTTTAGAATTTTTTGGGAAAAAGGGGATTTGGAGAGTAATCCCATGCGAGACAGTGGTTCCTCGCTTTTCATTCGTCCTTGTCTCTTTTGATCCTCCAATTCTTCCACCAACTTTTTGACATAAGTTTCTTGGTTACCAACCTTTTTCCTGTGTTCCCTATGTTGTCTTTCTCGAGATGGGCTTCGTTAAGAGTTTTCTATCTCTTTTTGACGTTTTTGATTAAAGAAAGTTCTCATGTCTTCCGAACTGAAATTGTTCAATGATCTCTGTTTATGAATTGTCATCGAATCACTTAGGGAGTTTTGGGATTGAAAGTCGAGTTTTTTGATAAGCTTGAAAGCGATATCGCCACTTTGAAATCTTTCTGGAGGAAAATCAGAAAATTTTCTCTTTCGTTTCTCTGTTGTTGTATATCTTTTCCTAGTGGTATTTTATAGGGGATTGATTTTGTAATCTTTGGTTTGTGGGACATCCGGAATGCTGCTTTCCACAACCTCTATTGATATGAGTATTTTTAGATCGTGAGAACCAGCTTGAAGCATTGTTTTCATCTCTACAATTTTCTCTGTTAGCTTCTAGATCTGTTGATCTTTTTTTGCATGTTTTTTGCTATCGACTAGCCTTTGAACCCACTGTGCAATTTCTGCGTCTCTTGAATCGAAGAGATTTTAATGCGGAGATAAAGCTTCCGAATGGTGACTTGTGTTTTCCAAGGGTGGTGGTTGTATTATTGTTTTGGTTAACCGCTACAACAACCTTAAGAGGATTTTCTTCATGATTTTCCTTTGTTATTGTTCGGTTTCTAGTCGCATAAGTTCATGTTATTATCATGGCTTTTCTTCTAGTTGCAATTGTTTTTAGCTTTTTGTTCAAGTTCCCATA
This sequence comes from Cedrela odorata, assembly GCA_035584115.1. NCBI lineage: Eukaryota > Viridiplantae > Streptophyta > Magnoliopsida > Sapindales > Meliaceae > Cedrela > Cedrela odorata. Next base: position 16,088,662 of record JAXCLQ010000011.1, on the reverse strand, counting down.
GACAGTGACAGATGTTAATGTATCAAAAATTCTTCTGTGGACTTAGTACACCGGTACCAATTTTCTTCTTTTGTTTGAATGTCGTTTGATCTGAAACTATAACGAAACCTAAAAAGTAAAAGTATATTGTCCGGCAAAAATTCTTCGATGTTTAAGTTAGAATTTTGCTTTATGATATTTAAGAGAGAGAGAGAACAAAAACAATACTTTCTCTAAAAATAGAAGATCTTTGTATTTTTTTTTTTTTTTGGTCTAAGATTTTTCATGTATACCTGGTTGTCTTTTGACTCCCTTTTATATATCGCTTTATGTTAAGTCTTTCAAACTTAGTAGAATTTTTATAGAATTTAGAAATAATAATTTTATATGTACTCAAGTTTCAAAGATCATGAAATTTTAACTTTAAAAACATCGATTTTTCAGATATTGTAAAATTTTGAGTCATTCTTGTAAAATATTTCTATCAAGCTAAGAAACCTTATTATGGAATGTTCCAGAAAGAGATTGAAAAAGAAATAAACCTTCCATTGATATATAACTTATCGAGAGGTCTCAAAGACTCTTTCTTAAAACAGCTTCAAACTGCATCACTTGCTCTAAAAATTTATCATATTGTCTTCAAGACCCTTATAACCAAAGAGGTCATAATTAATGTCCTAAACCTATGTCCTTTTTTTTCTAAGTTTAAGAGGTTTCATCCTTTATTATACTCGATATCCTTGTTTTTCTTAAGCTAGTGTCTCATAAACTCGAACTACGTTTTAGTGACTTTCATTTTTATAAGACTTTATCTTAGACTTTGTACCGCCCTTTTGAAGTGCCAAGGTCTATTGGACTCCATGTATGCCCAGACCTCTTTTCTAACAGTATTATATATAATTAATTATTTTAAAAAAAGAAAAAAAAAACTTTCTCTAGCCACCGCCATCGCTATTAGCTGCCACCACCAATCATCCACTGTCAAATGTTGCCGCTCAACTACGTCCGTTTATGATGCATCATCATAAGCATTGTTGAAATGTTATTTTTTCTGATTTACACAACCTGTGTAATATATTTATTTGTCGATTGAAACACCATCACAACAATTGAAGAAGCATCACAAAACGACCGACAAGAGAAAATGAAATGGTAGAAAGTAATGGTCTCTTTAAATTTATCTATTTCAGACATATTTTTATATAATATGACTTGTTTTACACTTTTTTTTTAAGTATTTTTTTTTAACTGAATATAAAAACTTCTAAAAATTTTTATTAAATCTCTTCTTAAAAATATCCCTATTTGATTATTTTATTCATATCGTTAACAATATAAAACATATTATTTTTTTTCTTTTTCTCACATACATATTTTTTTTTTCACTCTCAAAATTCATTCATCAAAATTTTTAGATAAGATATTATTATTAAAATTTTGCATATTTTTATAACATTACAGTGACTTAAATATTTTAATATATTTATTATAAACTATTATTGTGTTGCCTAAAATAGCTAATTATTTATTTTTTAAAATATTTTATTTTATTCAAATTTAAAATTGTCTTACAAATTAATACATATGTTTACTTTTTTATATAATTTTATTTATAACTAGAATTATATTAGCATAATTTTATTTGTATAAATGAAAAATTATTAAATATTTTTTATTTGAAAAAAAAAATAATTTAATAATTATATTCAAATTTTGGAAAAGAAAAACTAACAAAATTTTCACATTTTAGACATAAAGCTCTATTTAAATTTCAGTAAAAAGAACAAAGTGTATCATTGTGTTTAAGAAATCCAAGGTTTGATAACATTACTAGTGGGAGTAGCAGGAAGAAGTACATCGGCTGCTTTCTGATCGTCAATGCTGATTCTGTCATAATTCTGAGACATTAGGTGCATCCCACGAATATAATACTGCAATATGTTCCATTGCCAAGCTTTAAAGTGAATTGTGGAAATCCAAAAAGATTAAAAGAAAAAAAAAAGTTAAAGAAGCAATGACAGTAGCTCGGAAGCAAAATGCTTAATAGCAATTAAAGGATGGATTGATGGATGTATGGAATGTTGATCGAAAAAGAGTATAATAAAGCTTTGACAAAATTGAATCAACTGAAGTTGCATTGGACATTTTGACACTCAACCAAAAAATCGTACATCTTCTATTTATCTAAACACTGAAGACTGAAGAACAATAAGCATTGTTGAATGTGCTAAGATGTCCTTCACCACTGAAGCAGAAATAATGACAATTTGCTCTAAATAAAATCAATAATCAGTGATGAAATGGATAGAGTTTTAATATATATCTATAGTGGATTTCCAACATAATGGTGTGCGGAACAAGAATGAAAACCGAAAGCATCTGCATGTTCACAATTTTCCTTTCTTTTTTACCTTTACCGAAGATAGATCATATGGTAGACACAACAATTGATTATAAAACACTATTTCTATTTAACGAGTACAGTATATACAATCAAATTCTCATTAACGCCAAAAAAGGGGAGAAAACTAACTTCACTACAAAGCGAGAGTTGTAAAAGGCACATTCCAAATACTAGTCAATAAAGTCTTTGTAAACTAATTAGGATAGTTATGGAGGTCAGCATAGACTATACAATCGTAAAAGGTAAGATGGCAAAAGAAAATGTGAGGCACCAACTATTTTCAGAGCACATGTTAAAAAGTTAAAAATAATAAATAACAAATATTACCTAATCATTTAAAGAGTTTTTTTGTTCGAATTGCAACAGTTATGCTACCGTATCCAATTGGAGAACGCATTAAAAAGGAGCTTCTTCAAAAGTTAGAACACCTATCATCACAATCTTAACTCACCATAATAAAGACTATTAAAGTCAGATAAATGTCACAATAAAAATCTGAAACAAATGTATATGTCTTCTCAATTAGGTATCAAATGCAACCGGTGATAATTAGTTGGTAAGTGGGAAAGAAAGAAAGGCATGTCTAACAAGCAAAGATTTGAAGTAGGATAAATTTACAAAAGATATACCATATTGAAGAATAATTTTCATACTCAAAAGAGATTATGTTACGTACATGATATGGGAACTTCCCCAATACTTAGCTGAGGTGGGAAATAATCTGCCATCAACTCCATCTTCAAATCTCCTTAGGCTAGCAGGTAACAAATTTACAGCTAATAAACAACATTCCACCAATCACCAGAAAAATTTGCAATCCATCCTCACAGCACTGAAAGAAAAATACATAGAATGGCATAAGAAAATAGCCAAAGGGATAGGCAATTTAAAAATCAATATCTTTTATTAACTTAAAGCTTGGATAACACTTACCACCTTTCACATTTTGACATACTTATCAACATAGCCCTGCAAAATATGGTCAAAGCAGTTAGAAACAAACGTGGCTGGTAGTAAAGGTGTTCAATAAAAAATTTCTTCTTGTTTATTTTCTCCATTTTTCTTTCAGTTTGAGCTAAATGAAGTAATTGTGACATTTGACACAGTATTCTAGGTAAACTCGTGATAAGATTCATCTTTTTCGTTGAACCAAGAAATTGCTAACAAAATTTTAGTTAGGACAGTCAAATATCACAATGACTTTTTCAAGACAGAATAGTCGACATTCAAATCAGTGGTGACAAGAGGCAGTAGGTCCTTCAACACTTAAAAGATGCCAGGTCAGAGTTATAATATTAGGAAACTAACAGACCAAGAATCAAAGTATGTTTTTGGTTAGGGATAAGAAAACAAAAACTTCAGGATGATGGCACAAGCTCCTATCTGCAATTACATCACATCAAAGGGAGATTATGCTAATTCAGGTTCATATACTCATAAAACAATGAAAAGGAAACAAGAATTTACCATCACAAGTTTGGTCAGTTTCCACTGTGACGAGACAATGTATTGATCTATCTTTGCCCGAGACTTGGGTATCTGGTGACTCTTCATAGCTCCAGAAACTTTATCAACAGTCTTCTTGACAATAGTCTTAAATGCTTCCTTACTCATATTACCCTGCCGCCAAGACGGTTTCAGAACCTCCTTCACAAAATCTGCAAGGCCAACCTTGAAAAGCTTCATTGATCTGGACTCTTTGTCCTTCTTGCTCTTCCCCAGGGACTTTATCTGATCTATCTCAATATCACCCACATTCATGTTGCCAACATCAATAGGATTGCTTGGGCTCTCATTCTCAACAGTGCCCACTTCTGCATCTGCAGTCTCACCATATTCCTCATTATCCACAGAAGTTGCAAGTGCAATGCCCCCAATCTCTTTCTTCTTGTTGTTTTCTTCCACATCCAATGGTTTATTTGAACCACTGTGCCTCAACATCATATCAGAGTCACTGCTGGGTTCACACTTCTGAACATTAATGATTTTTTTGGTAAAGCTTGAACAAGGATCAAAACTGTCAAGAAGTGGATCATACTGGTCGCATCCTGACCTAGGAAAATTCTGCTTAACAGCCTTGGCAGAATTTGGTGAGGAAGTTGCCTGTCTTGACCCAACACAGCCAATATCTCTCCCATCATCTTGAGCATGAATCATACTGAAAGGACTAGCATACTTACTATTGTAGGTTGTGTCCTCTGGTCTAAAAACATCAGTACTGAATTTGGAACTCGACGGCTGCTCAAAAGTAGAAGCATAAGGATTATAATAAGTTGAATTTCTTGATCCACTAAAATCAGGTGGATGAGATGACTGATTTGCTTCCTGAAAGTCTGATGGATATCTGGAAGAGGAACTGACAGATGCAGGGTGGTGCAAACTGTAGGGCGGCTGCTGTTGCTGCAAGTAAGGATGAGTCTGAGAAGATGATTTTAAAAGCTCACCTGGAGGCAAATTGTCACCAGGAAAACTTTGCATTTTACTTGCAGATAATTCCAGCGAAAGAAGATGTGTCAAGTGATCTTCTTTTAAAAGACCAGAGCCAATAAATTGTTGACTTGGTAGATTGTATGGCGGCAGATGCTTCAACCTAAAATCTTCTTCACGTGAGACAGATCGATCGGACTCTTGCATTGGAGGATATGCTTGCTGGGGAAAATCACCAACCTGAGAAGTAGGCAATTCAGCTGTAGCATATGGTCTTATCTGAGAACCAAAGTCATTCCTAGGAGGCAAGAGGCTCGCCTGTAACTGTGAAGGAATATTGGGTGGTGGGGGTGGCAATGGTGTCCATGAGGTAATTGGTGATGAGGAGAAATGTGACTGTTGGTTAGGCAACATATAAGAAGGAAACCTTTCCCCAGAAGCTGATTGGGATGAGAAAGATGCACTCTGTGGGATCAAGTTGTAATCCCCTAGGGGCTGGGACATACGTTGAGCAGTTACACCTTCAGAGAGCGCAGGGGGAGGAGGGGGTAGCTGGGCAGAATGATGTCTAAAGTCTGCTGTATTTGGTAGAGCTTCAGTCACAGGAAGATTATTTACTGAAGTCACAGATGTTTGTTCCAGAAAAGAATCAGATATAGAAGAGTTATCAGTTGGCTGAGGAGGACAATCAGCATTTTGAAGCAACGGATCAGACAGCTTGGACAAAGATGGCTTAGTCAAAGGATCTTCCAGAGGAAGTATGTCCTGCGAAGCATCACCATGTGACTTCAATGTATCATCATCATATACTGGGTGTGTAGACTCCATTGCTTCCTGACAGCTTTTATTAGTGAGAGTGGTAAGCACTTTTCTCTCTTCTTGAGGCAGTACGTGAGTTTCCAACATTTCAGCAGCAGCCTCTCTGGAACTCCCAGATCTAGCTGAGTGAGATGCAATTAGTCTACTATCATGAACAACACTACAAGATTGTGAAGCATCATTGACAGAGTCTTCTCTTTTCTGACTAAAATGCATATCCTTTCTAACAACAAAGCTGCTACCAGCCATATATTGACCTAGTTGCATTTCTGAAATCTTGACTTCATGATTCTGTTTATCTGATACTTTCAGCAAGTTATGCTTGACCTCTCCATGAATATTAGAATTTTTTGGAATAAGTGGAATTTCCAAATACTGTTCTTTGCTCCTATGGTGCTTTGGTCTGTCACCCTTGTCAGAATCATGGTGCAGATACCGACAAGATGCTCCACGATAGCATCTGCCTCGACGGAAATCAAAACATTCTGGAATCTGACCTCTTCCCCGTCTCATACCATCACCACCGACCTCGCCTGCTTGCTTAGAAGCAGGAGACCTGCTGCTTCTTCGCCTTATAGGAGACCTGCTCCTGCTTCTTCGATTTCTTGGAGACCAGCTAAAATATATACATATATAAATATATATTAGCAGTGAACCATGAATTAAATTACAATTATAAGACAAATTATAAGCTCTTAAGCACAGTAAATAGCCTAAGACATATCATTACCAATGATTGGTAATCTGCCAAGGCATCTTTTAAACCATCGACCTAGCATGTACATCATGTAAATAGCCTACGACCTAGCATGGACATCATGTAAATAGCCTACAACCTAGCATGTACATCATGTAGTCCATACCTGTAAGATCGGCTTCGTTTGTCCCTTCTCCTCCGTGGACTCCTCCTACTCCGTCTATCTACAGGTGATCTGCTTCGGCTTCTGCCTCTTTTACATTGCCTCCCAATGTAGCGTGAATCATCAGAGTCACTGTCACTTGCACCTTCCCTGACCAATCTCCCAAATTCATCTACTTTAAGAGAATTTGAAGCAGACTTTGCACCTTTTTTCTCACATTCCTTCTGAAACTTACCATTTAAACAAACTTCAACACTAGCATCTGCTGAGGCATCTTTTTTCTGGAAATCCTCAGGAGATTCTGCATGACTAATAGATGATTGATTTCCACGTTTATCATTAACATGTTCATAAATTGTTCCACTTGTGATGGAAGAAATGGCAAGTTCTTTAACCTCTCTACGTGGATCTTCAAGAAAATTCGCAGTTTTAACTAACATGTTCGATCTTTCATTTATATACGGACTTGTAGCTCCAACTGCAGCAGATGATGAGTCTTTTAAAGGTCTAAAAAATTCAGAGTCCTCATTTTCTGAGATGTCATCAGAAGCATAGTCTTGCAGAAGTCTAAAAGGGCTGCCACCTTTAACAAGTTGAGAAGATTTCCTCTCAGAATTAAGGCCTCGAGCAGCCGCTAAAACCCCAGATGAAATTTTTTCATCAACTGAGGCAGTAGCAGATTTCTTTACATTGCTAGTCAAGGGCAGCGGATCGGTTGAATTAATCAGTGGGCTACAAACTTTAGAAACTGGCCTTTCAAATGCTAATTGGTCATGACTGGAAACAACATTTTGCCCTGCATTTTGATAACAAGTGCATTTGAAACTTGTTTAAAATGAATCATATGTGGAGTAATCCTGACACGATCAATACCAATAAAGTACCAAATAAACATAGACTTTCCACAAGTAGTGAGAATAATACAAAAGTTCGGGAACTATTTGACATTCTTGAGTCACAGCTTATGAGTACTGATTTAATCAACACACCAGTACGTAATCTCTCTTAGAAAAAAATAATATATCAAAACTAACTACAGGAAAGAGAACATGAGAATAAATCCTTTATGATCATAAGTAAATGGAAATAATTTTTAAAGTAAAATATTTACCCTGTTCAACCAAAACTGGAGCAGTGAATGCAACATTTTCAGATTCCGACATCCGCTGTTTATGTGACTGCTCTTTTACATCAAGCTCACTGGGAATCAAATCATATGCACTGTTGATACCTTCAGTTGAGAGATTCATCCCAGGATCGTTGCCAGACTGGGTGATATCATCTTTAAACCACACACAGAAAGGAGACAGCAAATAAAACAAAATGAGTAGTTACTTGATCAAGGCAGAAGCAAGACACTCAATACAATTAAAAAGAACAAGAAATTTGACCAATTCCAGTTCTACTAACCGAAGAAGCTTTTCACTGAATTATCATCAGATGGTATGGGTCAGTGAGAGAAAATATAATCCACTACAATATATTAGGGATTGAAATAACATAAAATTTTCTGTTGGTCAAAAGTCTAAATACCAGAAGACACAACTCCAAGCTAAAGTAGATAGAGAGAGAGAGAGAGAGGGAGCAAGAAAGAGGAAAAAAGTCTATCTAGGTCAAATTACCAAAAGGAAGAAACATAATTAGTTAGAATCCAGAAAATCTCACACAGAGATAGAAATGGACATTCTTTTACAAGTATTTTGGTACAAACAGACTTGGGAATTCAGGGAATTCGACAACTTTTTCTAATGATAATTCTTTCCACATGAAACCAATAAGCCATGAGCAAAGTCTAGCACAATGCAGCCTTTCATTAGAAGTTGCAAGTGATATTTGTTGCCAGGGTTCCAATTGAGTCAGTCGAAGCCCAACTTCCAGCTAATGAACTTGGTTTGTCAGAATTTGAGAGGGCTAAAACTCATCTCAAAAGCAGTATCATAAGCTTGCACTTCATGGACATATTCATGAAGGACTCGAATTGATTGTTAAATAATGATAGGTAATTTCCATAATATATATATGGGGTAGGATCCGTTGCACCATATGTTTCACACAATTTTTAACCCGTTGACCAATACACTTTAACTAGTTGAGATTAAACATAACATGTAATTAATACACCAGAATTGACATACATGAGATGCAGTCTCAACCACTCAAATTCGATTATCCAACAGTCTAAAAATAGTGTAATAACTTGTGTAAAAAAATAAGGGCTATTGATCCTAACCCTATATATGCATACACATATATGCTTGGAAGGATATATATATTTAGGGAAGGGTCAACAGCCCCAGCTTTTACCACTATTTTTAAAACGTTGAATTAATTCATTTTAATGGTTGACATCAAATCTAACATGGGTAATTAATGTACAATTAATATGCCGTAAATAATGCACCCTTGAGATTTAATCTCAACTGTTGAAAGCATATTAATCCAAACGGTTTCAAAGCTGCATAGAAATGGCGTAGAAAAATCAAAGGCGGCGAATTCCAAATAACCTATGGAATAGGTTTACTTCTGAAGAACAATATACAGATCACATTTGAGTTATTACTTCATGCATAAATGACAACATCCTAAGAGTATGCAAAATTTTATTACACCTCAAAATTGCTTAGAATGTCGGACAACCAATTCAACTGAGAACAGGGAACTGTCTAACTTTTTTATTCTTGTCACATTCTAAGTAATAATAGATGTCATGCAGAGCACAACTACCAGGCTTAACAATTCACCACATACAGAAGATATCCACACTTATGGTCTTTTACCAGACAACAAAGTGGGAGGAATAAAAGAAAAGAAAAAAAATGTATTCATAACTTACAATATCAGTAAATAAAAACAAAAAAAAAAAGTGCACATCACATCATAACACTATGCACAATTTGAAAAGATTTAGAGAATTATAAACATTATGAATCAGAATCGTGTTTAGTTGCACGAACCTACCTTCCATCTCCATGTCTGAATCAGCAGGCGAATAGGTTATGGATGCAACCTCCAAATGATTGGGTTGCATTGACAAAACAGTATCTGATGGTCTCAAAGGTGGATCACTTTTCCCTTCATTGAATTTACAAGCAAAAATACACTTCTTCTTCATCCACAGGAAATACTCATGTACAATAGCAGCTTCACTTCCTGGATCACCAGCAAATAAAAACTCATATTCTGGATTTCCAGATTCATTTTGGCGAACCAAATCTTCGTAACCAGGACCATTCTTAGCAATAAGCAGACATAAATCTTGAATCTTCTGAATAACCTTTTCTTCTGTTGGCTTAGGTGGAGGTGAAGGAAGATCCAACATCACACTGCCCCTTAATAATAGACTATCCCCCACTGAGGAACCTTTCTGATTTAATGGCTCAACATTCTGGGGCACATTGTGCCTGACCTCAAAAGTAGTTACATCTTTCTCAATATAAGCTGAAGTACCCACTTCAGAACCGTATCGTTTATTAAAACTGGTCAAATTGGAAGCAGCTTGTCGATGTGCCAAAAACAAGGGAGAAGTAGGTGGTGGTGGTGGAGAAGGGGGAATTGGTGGAGGATCAGAAGGTGGAGGCGGAGGTGGCAGGGAAGCCACAGAAGGCATATGCGAGTTTCTTCCTGTTGATTGTACAAAATTTCCAAATGGATTAGAAGTAAAAGAACTGGATGTGGGAGGGGGAGGAGGAGGCAGCAGTGGCATATGCTGAAGATCTTGTGCACTGCCAGGCTGCTGCAACTGCTGATGCACTGGAGCCCTATACATAGTTGCAGGCGGCAGAGGAGGAGGTAATACTCTAGGAGGCTGAGGAAGTATTGATGGTGACATATGAAGCACATTTTGGGTCCCTATGTGCGAAGGCAGTTGCTTGTTTTGTTGATCAGTTGAATACATATGTGGCAACAGGGCGCTTCTGTGTACTGTAGGTTGTGGATGTCGATAAAGTTGGCTTGTGCTCAGCGTAGCATCAGGTGGAATTTGACGAACTGCAGGAGGTGGGACAGAAGGACCTTGTTGATATATCGTAGGGCCTGGTTGAAATACAGAAGAATGTGGGGCCGGACAGCCTTGTGGGAAATGAGAGGGAAGAGGAGGTGGACCAGGCAGCTGCTGCTGGTATGGCGGTGGCATGGGTGTTGGAGGACCCCGGCGAAGTTGAGAATTATAACTCCCTTGACCATACATCTCAAAAGTAGTAACTTAAAACTATGATCCAACTAGTAGTTTTCAGTCTCTATTCAAGAAATTTCTCTCGTGCTAATGATCTTCAAGTCAAGCCTTCCAACCCCTGTCAAATTTGATAAAGACCTTGACAATCATCTTAAAAACTCAACGAAATGAGCTTATTCTTGAGCAGAACTAACAGAATATAAAAAAGAACAAAAACTGAACAAAACAACCAGACAGGCGAAATACATACAATCCTAATGCAAAACAAAGGGAGTATAAATCCAAAAACTAAAATAAAATCAATTAACAATTGAAATCCAAACAATGCACCATTTCACAAAGAGATTACAACATTAACATACTGGAATCCAAAAATACTCTTTTTTTTTTTTTTCTTTGGCCATTTAAAAAATCAAAACAAAACAACTAAGATAACAACAACAAGAATATCATCGTTTCTATCACTTAAGAAATAATTTACAATTCAATCTTTGCTTTCCGGGAAAATGTATTCAAAGAAACCTGAGCATAGTTCAATTCAAATCCCCAGAGGAGTCTATTATACTCATTAATTTGAAATTGCAGAATACGTATCTATACTTCCAATGAAGAACATATCAACAGCCAACGTACAGTTGATATTTTCAGTTTCCATTCCTTTCTCGGACTTTATCGTAAATTAAACAGAAAAAAAAAATAACAAACAAAAACTTAATGCACAAATTCGATACTTACAAATCAAAGCGGGAGAGAGAGTGACAAAATGTCGGAGGATCCAGACAGAAATTAACCCTAGAAATTTGGACGAGTGTTTATTCATTATTTATTTTATTAAAACTGAGTGAAAGGGTAAAAGAGCAAACTTCATAAAAAACCCTATAAGAAAATTATTATATTCGATTCGTTCATCCTAATCGTTTGCTAGCTCAGGCTCAGCGTGAGGATAAAGAAACCGAGTCCCTTGCATATATATTTATATATATTTATATATATATATATATATATATTTCTTTTTCAATAATACCGAATTTATATATTATATGGAAAATAAGATTTTCAATTCATTTTATATATTCTTAATTTCAAAATAATTATCAAACTTAATAACTCATAATTTGCATTATTGTAGTGTGTTTGTTAATGATTAGATAAATTACAAATCAAATTTTTAATGGTAATTTTTAAAAATTATATTTAAATAAGTTTATTTATTTTTTATATTTAATATTACGTTAAAAATTATAACTTAGTAAAAGTTTATTAAGACCTACTTACCAAATTCTGGTTTTAAGTTAAAAAAAATAAATAATTACTATTATTATTATTTTTGGGGGATTTTATTAAATACCGCCCCTGAGATTTATAGTAATCTTACTTTATGATACGTTTTGTAAAAAAATATATTTACCTCTTATCCGAACATAAATTAACTAACAAATAACAAATATATTAATGATTTATTTATTCTTCTTAAATAAAATTTTAATTTACTCATCTTTATTTAATTTTTTTAATTTATTTATATTATAAAACTTTAATAATATAATTTTTTAATAAATTTAAAATAAATATTATTAATATATTATCATATTATTTTAAAAATAATTTATATTAAACTTCTAAAATTTTACAATACAATTATTATAGTATAAAAATAATTTAAATAATAAAATTAAAATATTTTAATATCATTATTAATTAACACTATTTAAGTATTTATATAATAAAATTATTTTTTTAATATAAATTATGAAACTTATATGGAATAGTAAGTAATTTTAAATTAATTTGTTAGAGAAGATTTTTTTAATAAAATATTATTTTATTTGTTTTAGAAAGTATACCTAACAAACTCTACAAATTAAATAAAGATAAAAAAAAATTAGAGTCTTATTTATAAAAAAAATAGATAAATTAGTGGTATATTTATTTTTTAGTTAGTAAATTTATAATAAAATTATCATAAATTTTAGGAAGAATATATAATAAAATTTTATATTTTTGTAACACATGTCAACATTTAAAAAATATATTAGATTAGAATATTGATATTTTTTATCTTTAAATTTTAAGCAGAAGTTGAAATGTGATATAATTAATAACCAACGACTTATATTATATTTTAATAAAATTTATAAATTAATTTTATATTTTAATATATAAATTAAAATTATTAAAATATAATTTATATTATTTATTATTAATTATATCATATATTCTACAATTAAAGATAAAAAAAAATAGAGAATTATCGTCCAAATGATTCATATTATTACTATTAAAAAAAAAAATTTGCCTTTGAGAAAAAAAAAATTATTTAAGAATAAAGTTATAACAATTAAGGACGTTTGGAACGGAAATATCACCGGCCGTGATAAAAATAGTAGTTATTTTTTAACTTGAATGGTGGGACCCACCTGGATTTTAAAAGTTCACTAGGAAGACGTCACTCACTCTCTCTCTCTCTCTCTCTCAACGTGAATTTGCTTCAGATCTCATCCAAGCCTCCAGTCCAAGCAACGCTCCAGCAGCCATCAGGTCAGAAAGCTAACTCTTTTTATAGATTTTCGCTACATTTTCCTCTGCTTTCTTGGCTACCAAACATAATTTTAGGTTTTCAAATTTACTTTTTATTATGCTTGTTTCAGCTGATCTGATCTGATTCGACCCGATCTTGTGATAAACCGCATTTCGTCATTTGGCGTACATCTGTGTGTCAAAAAAAAAAAGTATGCTTAATCTAACCTTTGACGTTGATTTTTAAGGCTTAGTTTCTATTTGATTACCTGCAAATGACATTTATAGTTTTTATTTTTGTTATAATTTTATGTTGATTTGAGGTTTACTTTACTCTTTGAGGCTGAGATTACCAGTAAAAACGTTTTTTTATTTGCATTATAGTATTGCCTTGCATATGGACGTTTATTTGCTTAGTTTTGGATGAACCATAGAATTTCACTATGTTGTGACCTGCAGATGTAGTATGTACGTTACTGTTGCTCATTTGCATCTTCTGATGTGCATTATAAGAAATTGCTTGGATATTATTTTTCTTAAACTAATATAGATAATGCTTTTCATAAAATATACAGAAGGGGTCATGGGTATGTATGATGCGAATAATGGAATTTTGATCAGGGAACTGTATTAAGCTTGAGCTAGACTGGGTTCATTTGAGAAGATTTATTTGTGCTTGTACTTTGGGTGCATGTGTTGCTTCCCTTTTCATGTTACTGTTACATTGACCTTAGAATGTTGGTTGAAGTTACTAGTGTTAAGCCAACACTTATGCTGCTTTTGTTTGTGTTGGAAAATTTTTGCAGGCTCTAACGTTTGTTCGATAAAACTTGAAAAGAAAGATTATGGGTCGTGGAGTGAGTAGCGGTGGAGGACAGAGTTCTTTGGGGTACCTTTTTGGAAGTGGAGAGGATCCGAAACCCTCTACAAACACTACTGAAGTTCCTAAGAACCAAGGGGAGGTTGCAAATAATGGATCTCCTCAAAAGTTCACAACAGCTGCACCACCAGCAAATGTCAGTAAGGAGATTCCAGCTGGGGTTCCTGCAAACAATGCAAACAACTATTTCCGTGCCGATGGCCAGAACTGTGGCAACTTTCTCACTGTATGATCTTTAGACATTACAGTCTTTTGCTGCTAGTTAAACATGTTTTGCATCAAATGATCATAAATGTTATTAGACTCTGAAGACAGGAGTACAATAATCAGGTTTTTAGAAATCGTTACAAAAATTTTAATATTATATCATGGTTAGTTGGGGACCATTCTATGGTCAAAGTCGAGTTACTCAGTACTCATATTTCTTCTACTGATCATGAATGCATCATTTTATTTATTTGCTCTTATGAAATTTACTTTCCTATTTACAGATTTGAGTGTTGTTTTATTAGAAACATTTGTTTGTCTTGATGTTTGAAAACTCTTTTTGGACAGGATCGTCCGACAACAAAGGTACATGCAGCCCCTGGTGGTGGATCTTCCTTGGATTACCTGTTTGGTGGTAATGGCAAATGAGGCCTTAGGCTTCAAGGTTGGAACCTTTGCTTACTGATGTATTAGGGACCATTGAAGTTGAGGCAAACAATATCTAAATCCGCTAGATAGTGGAGATATTTTCATTTGTATTATGTAATATGCGGTACTTCTCTCAGAGAAAATGTTGGTTTCCGCTTAACAGAATGAACTTTGAAACTCAAATGTGACTTGTCAAAATCCAATTTTGCTGTTGCTTAGTGGCAATTGAACAATGTTGATTAATCTTTTCTCATGTCGTAATTTCTTTAATTCTTGTCATTTGAATTGAGCCATACTGTACGTGGTCATTGTCTTAGGAAATTGGCTGTCTGAGCAATTGATCATGATAATCTCCGATTGTGTTTCCTTTGGTTCACACTTTTTATGCTCAAATGGTTTTTTTTTTTTTGTTTTTTTTTGGCTCATATATTTATTCTGACTATATTATAATCCTATTCGTTATGAAGAATCCAGAGGGAAGGCCCTCTAAGTGCTTTTTGCAAATTTGGGCGCGGGCGCAGGGTTTTCAATGAACCTTATTATTATTTTGATTTTTTTTTTTTGGTAACCATGAAACTGTTTCAGAATTCAGAATTCAAAATATTTTACAGGAAATCCAGCAAATGCTGAACCTAATCTTTGATCAGTATGATAAACTTTCTTGGCTAATCTTTCTGCGAATGCTCTGGCATGCATAATGGGATAGACAGTCAAAACACAGCTAAAGGGTAAAAATCTTAGGAAAAGAATTCATGAAGACATGATGACTGACTATTTTAAACAGAAAAGTAACATACAGAAATATGAATTGATCACCTGAAACAAAATTCTTTTGACATAAAATTGGCAGTGAACATGATAGCACAAGATTAGTAGAAGCATGTCAAAAGAGTAACAAATATCGTCCCGGCATCAGATAATTTGTGGATGCATTTTGCTGGAAAGCAGCAGAGTCCTTTTCTGCAATGAAGTGATAACCATAACAATCAGCAATTTCGGCCACGGCCACGCAAATTCTTTTCTCCTCAAATTCTTTTCTCCTCGAGTGTATGAATTCTTGTGAAGCTATGACTAATCAAGATATCAGCAGTTTTTTTTTAAAAAAAAAAAAAAAGGAAAAAAGCCTACTGCATACAACTAATCAATCATGGTTTTAGTGTAGTTGATATTCCAACAAAGAAGAGAGCAGTGGCTGGTAGAACAACAAAAATAAGTGTTAGATGACGGCAGATCAAACCAGTTAGCAGATCCTCTATATCACAGGTCAAATGCATCAACAACCACCTCAAAGTGTTGAATGTACACATGGCTTGTAGTCTCTATTGTAGTTTTGTTCAGAAGTCATCTCAAACAGTTAAAGGGTTGATTGCCTATCAATTGGTTTCACTGGATCACCGTGATCTCCAGTGATTGCTGTCCCGTCATCTGCAAACACAAACCAGCCAATTGTTCATCAGAAGATTCCTGTAGTATTTAAAACAATATCTTCCAAAACAGGCATGAACTAAATCTGAAACCGCGTGAAGCTTCAACATCCAACTAGTTTTTCTCAAGCACACTTAAAACGTGCAAGCTTGGTTCAGTTGACAATTCCTTCAAAGAAATTACTCCAAACCATGAACTAGCAGAATCACACGTAGGAGAAGTCTTGGAGTGCACAAGATATGCATACCTTTGTTTGATAACATAATGGCAGAGTCCTTTTCTATAAAGCTGGAGCATATAGTCCCTTTGTGGACTTCAGTGGTGGAGTTTGCAGCCTTGTTTGTCCTATCATCTTTTGAATTCAAATGAGCAACTGATGCTTCTGGATCTACAGGATCCTACACAAATTTAAATAAAAATTGACATAAATTAAATGGACCATTTATGAACTTACCACAATCAAGCATTCATTCACAACAATTGAAGGAGCCAAAGGGGCTGACAAGTTAATCTTGCAAGTGTCATGATGAACAAAGACAACAACCGGGTATAATGGATGCAGGGTATAGATGTGCACCCCATCATCAACCACAGTAAACTAAGCTATCAGTATTGTTGTGTTTGGAATTGAAAAGATGGACCCATTTAGTCAAAAAGTTATGGTGTATTTGGAGAATGATATGACCTTTGACAGAAACAACCATTTAAGAGACCCCAGAAGTAAACTACTTCCACTTCAGGGGTGGAATTGTTTCACTCTTGAGTTATGACATGCATTTGGATAGTCACACACAACCATAACTTGACAGAGATTGTGCAATACCCCATCATTTCGCATAAATAACACAAATTCCCACCACAAAATATACAATTACCATAGAGTAGTTGAATTAGGTAACTTGCAGTTCTTATATCAGGCACTTGCAGGGTACCCAACACAGCGAAACAAAGTTTAACTGAACCAATGTTCTAAACTTAGTATTTTACGCAAATTTCTACTGCTTCTATAAGAGGCCAAAATAATTTAGAAAACAAATGTATGACCTTTACAGGCTGAAAAGCATTAGAATTTGCTGTATTCTTCATATCTGGAGCAGCAGCAGCTCTCTTGTGTGATGTGAATTCCTTTCCATCAACTTGTTCGTAATCCATTGCATCTTGCCTGAGGGTTTTAGAAGCTTTTGAATTGCTGTTGCAATCACCATTCAACATAACACCCCCAATTTCCGCAGCAGTCCTTTTCCTGATGAGAACACAACATACAAAGACAACAAAACTACCAGAAATAATTAAAAAAGTAAAAGAAAAAAGACATCCATATGACCATGTTCATACCTACTAGAACTAAGATTAGTTGTGTTGGCAGAGTTTGGCTTGTTTGCAAATAAAATTCCACGAAGAGGCTTTCCATCTATGGTCGTTTCAATAGTAAATCCATGAGGAAAGCTTTCAGTAACCTTTGCTTGAAATGTCTTCTTTCCTTGTAGGGCCATAGTTTCAGTTAATGGAAAACTATCTCTTCCTGTAATCAAAGACGGATAAATATAGCACACAGCAAACATCCATTTTGAAGTGAAAAATCAACCAACAATATGACTGTTTTTAAGGTAAAGAAGCAAAAGAATGTCAACATATCGTCACCATACCAAGAACTTGATATAATTGGATGCATAATAATTAATTTTACACCAAGTTGAATTTTAAATATTAAAGAAGTTTACTTCAAGAAATCCATGCAGAAAAGCATACCCACAAACCATATCACCAAAAGTCATCCAAGCATGAAAAGGCACACACACCGAGGAAAAGCCATCCAACTACATACATGTATCTTCAGGAAATATTCCTAAGTTCCTTTTGCTCTTTGCCTAATTACCAAACGTCCAACTAGAACCATGCATCTTCAGCACTCTATATGCTCAAGACATGTAAGAGAAATAAAAAAGAAAAACAAATTTTTGAAGCCAAACTTTCATTCCTTTTCAAAATCCAATTAGACATGTTAAATTCAGTACTTTTGGAAGTGTAACAACTCATACAATCAATTAGTCAACAAAATAATTAGCATAATGACTGAATTACTTGAGTGCTGTAGTAATTTTTCACTTTAGTATTGGTGTGAGGCCACCTCTCACACTCACCAGTTCAAATAGTTAAATATGAAGTATCAATTGGTATATCTTTAGTAGAAAAACTAGAGGATCAAAGATGGTAAACATAGTTATTACTTGGTTGGCCATAAGTTGACAGAGGTGTAGGTTGGTGCACATCAGAGATCGTCTCAATTCTAACCAGAGTTCCATCATGTACAGGAGTAAGATTTTGTTCTTGGCACTTTAGCTTCAATTGCTTCCTGAGGGACAGCTTCTCTAACTTCCTCTCATTTACAATTCCTAAAATTAGGCATCATACTTAGTTAGCAACATGATAAACCAGTTCATAACTAATGCACAAGATATCTCACTTATCTCAGTCGGAACCAGCTTAAATTTTAATTCAAGGAAAAAGGAAACGTGTATGCTTAACCTGTGTACAAAAAATACATGTCATCCAATGCCTCAAGATTCTTATTGCAACCACCTATGAAGACAAGGAAACCACCCTTCAAGGGATCCAAACAGTCCCCAGCTACAGAAAATCTAGCAGAAGGACCTTCACCCGTAGTAATCACCTTTGTCCATAAACCAGTGTCTGCATTGGGAGACAGAAGATATATATGAAAAAAGGAAGCTATGCATAAAACAGTAAGTGAATTATAGTATCAACTTATATCCTCTGTAGCCATCTGGAAAGAAAATGTATAGTTAAAGATAAGATAAGAATAATCCACCAGTGTGCACAGTAAGATTATCCGTCATGGTAAGGAAAATTTTTAAGACAAGAAAAGCAAATGAATATCGCTAATTACATCATACATACCAACATCAAGCATATAGAGATCATCATATAGATTTTGGGAATCTGTAAATCCACCAAAAACAAATAAGTTCTTGCCAAATGCAACAGCAGCATGACCAGCTCGAGGTGGCAACATCATGCCAGAAGTGTTCAGCTCCTTCCAAGTAAGGGTATCTAACAAAATACAAAAACACCAACAAAAATATTTTTAAAATAAAAACAGTAATATGATGCATAATTGAGATAATACAAGCTAGATAAAGCAATTTATGCATGAATTAGAATTTAAAATTGATCGACAATCAACCATATATGAGAAAAATCTAAAACCTGTATCAAGGATATGAACATCAGACAAATAATAATCATGTCCATCTTCACCACCAACCACAATGATTTTATTCTTCCAAGATGAGCAGGTGTGGCTATCACGTGCAGATGGAGGGTTGCCTGATGTTGTGGCGTGTTTCCACACAAAGGTTTCTGCAAGAGAAGAGGCTAAAGGATGAAATGGAACATTTTCTTCACTGTGTGTCAATGAGACACTAAATTGTGGTGAATATCAAGACAAATGCAAATGTTCACACAAAATAATGCCAAATTGCAAAACAAAGAAACTTCTGACACCTTCAGTACTTCCAGATGTTCTCTCAAATATCAGTCATGCCAATGAGAAATCGAACACAACTTTATTCAATAGTTACCATCTAGATGCATGACATTAAAAATTGAACCGCAAACTAGAGATCAAAGTGATCAAAATCAACGTAGGTCATTATTTAGCATAGAGAGAAATTTACCTGTATTCAATATGTAAAGATCATTATAATATACTTCATCATTAGTATCAGAAGATTTTCCACAACCACCAAATATGAAGAGCCGTTTACCAACAAGGGCTGCACTATGACCCTCTCGTGCCTCTGGTCCTGCACCCCTTACACTCGGAGATATCCACGTATGTGAAGCTACAATTATGATAGACAGAATAGATATTGTCATACTTAGAAAACATACAACACAGAGTAATATGATTCAGAATTTTTTTTGAAAAGAAACTGACAAATATATTGATCGAAGAAAGAAGGTGGGAACAAAACTGGACCAGGTGTCCACAAAGAAAAGCCAAAAAAAAAGGGGGGTGTGGGGTGTTTGCCCGTGTGGGAAGGGAAATAATATATACAAATCCTATCTAACAATACCTATGAGATCCATCCTACTCCTAACCAAAAATCTATACAAGATTCAAAATATGATTTAAATAAATCCTCAAAATAGCCAGCATCCACAAACTGAGATAAAGAGAATATAAATATATATATATTGGCACCAAAAAATCCCTTGACACGGAAGAAAAATAAATTGGTACCTCAGACTTAAACAGCTTTCTCTTATCAGTCCACTTTCAGAAAAACATTATTACTCTAGCAAATTGCCAATTTGTAAATTAATAAATAAATAAATAAAATGTAGGCAAAACTTTACTATTGAAATAAAAGGTGAAAAAACAATAAACGCCAGAAATAACTCACAAGTGTCTAATATATGCAAATCTTTAAGAGGGTTCATTCCATCTGTACCACCAAAAACATAGAGACTTCCCCCAACAGTGGTACAACTATGGCTGTCCCGTGGAGTGGGTGGAATGCCCTTTATCATTGGCTGGCTCCATGTCTGATTAACTACAAAGCAGCTATTTAGAATGTGAGAACATGCAACAACATAAAAGCTACCAAATACAAGAAGTGCAACTTTACGAAAGAAAAAATAAGATGAAGTCCCAGCAAGAGAGTATAGCTATCGAAATTTTTTATCCATTAACAACATTTGCAGGGATGTACCAAATTTTGCAATAACCCATACAGGGAATTGATTCCAAATAAGGAACTGAAGCTACCCACATGAATTGAAAAACAAAAATTAAAGGGCAAAATATCAAGCTAATCTACAAAACCCCACAAATATAGCTAGAAAGAAAATCTAACAAATCATTTCTATAACAGACCCACAAAATCATTAATTCAAACCAAGAAGCAATCACAATATTGACACCGAACAACAAAAACCCAAAACTTTCCTTCAAATAAACCCAACATAAACCCTAAAACAACCAACTTTCATAATAATGAATCAACCAAACAATATATCCATTAAAAAGATTCAATTTTTACCACTGCACAAAAGAAAATAAAAAACAAAATGCAAACTTAAAGAACTGGCACATATTACAAATAAAAAAGAAAAGAGGGGAAAATAACACAAAAGAGAAGGCAATAATCTGGGAAAATAAAAGGAGGTACCAGTATCAAAAACGTGTACTTGGTTAGTTTGACAGTTATCTTTGCCATAGCCTCCAAAAACATAAAGAAATCTGCCTCCTTTAATGGCGTTGCAAGTGTGGCCCCATCTCTTGCCTGGCCCTGAACTAGATATTTCACTCAAGACCAATTGCTGAGCCACTTGTGCTTGTGGGTTCTTGAGCAGGACTTTTTCCCACCTCATTTTTTTTTAAGTTTTCGTTTTTCCTGGGAAAATCTCCAGTTTCTCAGAAATTTAAAAATTTTCTCGAGAAAGTAGCAGAACACAGAGATGGGTTTTTGGGGATTGAGTGGATTTTGAGTTCATGCGAAAAAAAAAAAAATGAAAACAAAACAAAACAGAAGCCTAAACAAGTGTCATAGGAAGGAAACGTTTAATGAGAAAGAGAAGGGACCTAAACGAGTGATTTTAATTTTTTTAATTTTGCTTTAGTTAAAAACCTTGAATTGGGGCCTGAGGGAGAGTATTAAATCTGATGGGCTCGAGTGGCTGGACACGTGGCATATGGAGAATGGCTTGATGTGGAGTCCCTTGTTAGACAGGGCAACAGGGAGCTTCCATATCAGGCTAACGTGGATACAATACAAAGACAGGTGTCAGACTCTGATTGGTTTGACGTGGGACCATTTGATTGCTCATAGATTGATAAAATGATTGGCTGCAGCACCTGGTGCCCGCTGTTATTATCAATCGTTAGCCTTCAATAATTTTAAATTAGTAGGCAAATAAAAATTGTAACAAAACCTAATGAATTTCAGTAACACTAGAATCCTATTTGTTAATTAGTCTAAAAGTGTTATATTAATTAATGTGGCCGTAATACTGATTGTTTACTGTAATAGATTATCTGCGAATTAATTTTGTTGTCTGTTTTGATATGTTATTGTATTTGTGCATTATTGTGTTGAATGAATGGATTTCTATCTTATTTTGACAAAAAAAAAAAAAAAAAAAACGAAAACAAAAACAAAATGGTGGGAACTTTACTTAGGTTTGGTCCCAAGCACGACTCCACAGAAAGACGAGGAGGAAGCCTGGATGAATTTATTGGTGATAGAAAGTGGGAACAAAGAGTGGTTATTAAAGTGAAAGAAACCTGCCGTGCTTTTTCTTTCTGTGCATTTTTGGGTTGTTTAATTGGAACCGTAGCTGGTTGGTTTGCAAGAATGCTATTGGGTATTTTCCAGACACAGCTGAGACAGAGAGAGCCTTGCTTGCTTTAGATCCTATTTCTATTCCTATTCTCTAGATTTTGGGATTTGTAAATTGTATTTGGAGGAAAGAAGAAACAAAAAAAAAAAAAAGTTAATGAATTGCTTTGCTTTAACAAAGCCTGGCTGTAAATGCTGTAGTAGTTAATGCTTGAGCTTTTCCCAAGTTTATGCCGACAATTGTTGTTTAAAGGAACTGCTAATCTGCTCCATACTATTTAAAGTTATGGCCGGACTGCATCTATATCTGCATCTGCCATGGCAATCAAGTTGCAAATTTCCTTTTTATTTTTATCTGAAAAACAACATTTGTTTTTAGATTATCAGTCATGATATTTGACAAGAACCAGAACCAATTCTCATTTTTCACAATTTACAACTGGTTTGCTTTACTTCAGAGCCATGACACAGCAGTTGATATCTGAAAGATTTCACTGTTCAGCTTCCTCTAGAGTATAGTCACACTGTGAATAGTTTGTTGTCAAATGATCCCTGCATTTTTTTAAAGTTCTAAATTTTGAACAAAGATGACCTCCGACTTATTACAGAGAACAGTACTTGCACATAAGATCCCTGCAATTTTTCTGCCATGTGCTTATGACTACGTATCCTTCAATTTACAAGTAACCCTCAGGTCTAGTAACAATAACTACCACACAATTATTCTTTTCATGTACCCCAAAGAAAAGTTCAATGAAAGTTAGGAAAAATCATGTACTGAATCCTTATCAAAGTGTTTGATAAGCATGATCTCTGGTTAAAAAAGGGATCCCCATGTGCACAGATTATCACAGATACAGAAAACCAAAAGAGAGAATATGCCCGCACACACTATAGCTCACGGGCTTCTCTCTCGAGGAAAAAAAATATTGAAAGCAAGATGAAAAGAAAAAAACTAAAAGTAATATTATAGCACTTTCAGCATAAGAAGCCATCTCATTTTTCTGAATATAATAAACACAATGAAAGTAGTAATTGCAAGAACCTAAAGAAAGATATAAAAATACTTGCAAGAAGGCAATAACAATTATAACTTGTAAATGCTATAGCTAAGAGTTAGCAGATCAACCAAAAATTTAAAAACGTCTTCTTTTAATTCGAGGCCGTGCAAAATCTGCAACTGTAACATCCCATTCACAAGAACCAAGAGTTGGCTGATGAACAGAGAATTCAAAATCGTCTCCTAATTCGAGCCCATGCTAAAGCAGCAACTGCGGCTCCCCCCAAATGAGCTGATCCTGAGATATTACTATTCCCCTGTAATATTGAAATAATTCATTTAATCAAATTCACATCAATTTGTCTAACAGCATGGGGTATGTGTGCTATATGACCTTGTTTACGTGTGGTCAGGATTGAAAATCTCCAGGACTCAACTAGCGATTTAAATCTAGGCAGGATGAAATTTACGACAGGGCAAAGATTCTCTATTGGCAACAGCGAAAAAATTTAGCCAAGTCTTTGATAGAATTAAACACAATTACTATCCCTCATCTTTGTTGGCACAGAATGTATGCTACAAATATATGTAAAAGCAAGTTCCAAAATACTACGAATAATATGATCGTCAATCAACTAATAAGACAAATATTGGTGCAATTAAAACTGCATATGCATGTTTATGTTTC
Source organism: Cedrela odorata (assembly GCA_035584115.1). Lineage (NCBI taxonomy): Eukaryota > Viridiplantae > Streptophyta > Magnoliopsida > Sapindales > Meliaceae > Cedrela > Cedrela odorata. Next base: position 16,064,488 of record JAXCLQ010000011.1, on the reverse strand, counting down.
CAAACTTTTAGCTCGAGAAAAAAAAAAAGGCATGTTTGTTCTACAAATGGAGAAGTTTTACAGTTCTTTGTCAGTAACATACCTCATTGATGGACATTTTAAATTACATTAAGTTCCCTAGATTAAGGAAATATGGTCCATGAATAGAAGGCCACAGAGCTATAGAAAGATAACTAACATACCTCTATTATCCTCAACATATCCTTCCCAATTAGAAAGATCCCCTAGAAAAACAAAGCAATATAATTCTTAAAAAAAATTCAAATCAACCTCAAACAATCATGTCTTTGCTGACATAAGCTATGAGTGAGCTTACCAGTAAAATGGCAGGAACGGGTATAAAGAATTCGAAATAGATAGTAGACCTTGGCTTCAGGAATATATCAAGCAGCATGATAGCGTTCACAGCTCCGCTTGCGCCCTAAATGAAACAAGCAGAGAACCCGAGTTAAACGAATTCCATGATCAAACTAATGCTCTATTTATGGATCTAGAAGATGAAAAACACAACTAAAATTAAGGATCTAAGAAAAATAATTAACTTTTATTTCTCTTCCTCTGTCTTATATGAAAACAAAACATAACCTAAGAAAATATCAACCTAGGCAACCCATGCAAACAATGTAATCAAAGAAAGGATATAGGCTTACCATATATTGTTTTTTATTTAGTTAGACAACTGGGATGACTTAACAAAATCATTTCTTGTAATTGATTGTAATAAAGTAAATATAAGAAAAGCCAGAATAGAATGAAAGAAACAAACTTTCTCATATCAAGTGGGCAATTATAATAAATTTATTATTAAGATAAACAATTCATTTAGAAGACAAAAAAGCTGTTTACCACATTGAAGGGGGAAAAAGAACGACAATAATTTTTTGAACTTTATCAGGAAAAGTGGAAATTTATAATGTGAAAACTCGTAGTCTCATTCCAAATGCCATGCAAAAGAAGAAATGGGCTAAATATTAGTACATTTTCTCTGTGATAGATTTTATCTGGTTTCATAGACAAGGTTTATAAAATATATTACAGGAATAATCTACATGAGAGGATGAAATCCTTACAGTATATATTGGTTTTCAGATATAAATGACAGATCAGTACAAGGGCAATGCATTCATTCAGTTACTTAGTCTGAATACATATGTAGAGTGCTTTGAGGTTAAGATGGACAAAAGCTTACCAATGCCGGAATCCTCGAAGGGTCCATCATCCACGTTCCTTGCCGCTGCAGATAGCAGAAAATGAGAGCAAACTAAAAGATACCAATTCATCAACAGGTCAAGGAATTTTGCATATTGTCACCAAAAGTACAACTCTGTATGGATATCCACATTTTAAATCCAATGTGCAAAATCTATATATTTTCAGGAAACAACTTATTGAATTAAAATTGATGTTATTATCGGGAAACAATATATATTACTGATAAATCACAACTGCACTGAATATAATATGATTGAATTATATCTATAGAGAAAATACCAATTTTTATCATGCATTAGCTAATACCAACTACTCATCCTATGTTTCGACATCTCTCAATAGCTTAGTAGATATTCACATCATTCTTGGAACAATTGTACCTTTGATGACATAGCCAAAAGGGCATGGTGCACTAAATAGAATACTGAGCCACCAATTGCCCCAGCCAAATACAACTTCAGTAAATATTCAGGTCCAAAAGTTCTTCCAATCTGCCCCAGAGCAGAAAATTTATATCAAAAAGAGAAAATTCAGAACTTCACAAACAGGCCCAAAAAAACTAAGCAATCAACCCACCAAAAGAAGCCAAAAATGGTTTGAAGATGTAATGAATGTTGATTTGCCATGCAAAAGACATTAACAAGTAAAATTAACTGTCAGAATCCTTTAAATGCCTTATTCCTAGTCTCATCTATCTGCGTTAAAATTAAAGCCCTTTCAATCATTCCAGCATGTATCTACTCACAAATACTGTCATGCAGTCTTACAAACACATAAATGTACTAACCAACCACTAAAACGGCTCATCGACTGAAGATTTAAATTCAAACGGTTACATGATGGTTCAATTATAATTGAAAATATAAATTAACCTCTTCTTGAGGAAGCAAACAAAAATATTTAAATGGATCATAAATTCAACATATTGAATCAACTTCCATGCCAAGCAAACAATCACAATTTCTTTCACTTTGGTAGTATTTATTTATTTTTATTTGAAATCTATATAGATTTGAATGTATGAATTTGAATGATATGTTTGTTTTTCATTCATAAATCTGAATATATACATATGAAAATTAGTGACTTGAATTATACCTTTATAGTCTAATAGATATTAATGAACTCTATATAGTAGATAATAAATTATTATTAAATTCAAACATTTGTAATAAGTGTTAAGTCAAAATTTTAACTTAATTTTAATCAGATGTAACTACCAAGTTTTCTATGTTAAGTTGAGAAACAAACACATTTAAAACATCTTAATGATTGAAACTTAATGATATTGTGTGTTCAGTCAAAAAACAATTAGTCCCTTAGTTTCAAAGCTGCAGCTCTTCAATCTCAATGCAAAAACAACGAAAAATTATATAAGATAAAGGAACCATCCAATAATTGAAGCCTAACCAGATAATCACAACCATGACTCTGTAATGTGCACATGGTTTTCCTTCTTTCCCAAAACACCCGAACAAGTTTCCACAATATATTTGCCTAATCTTTAAGAAAATAAATGTCTCTTTCATGCACTAAGAAACCAACATCAGTGAAGGCTAAGTGAAGACTACAATATACAACTTATATGTGAAACCAACAAGCTTCACTGTCAAAAAGTGAAATATCTCCATTTTTAAACTTATTTAAAATTTTTGCAAAATTAGAAAACATATTCAAAAGTACACATTGGGATGCATTGACTGTTGGAATATCAGATATAAGCCATTTAAATGACTAGATACATACATGATCACGTGTATCTTAATAACGGAGTAACCAGAAAAAATAGCTTATTGGTCCACTTTCTCATGCAAAATTCATTATCTAGACCACCTTTATCCAACTATATGATGAGGTTTAAATTATGAAATTACCAACTTAATTGAACCTGCTGGTCAGAATTAAATGGCATAAAGATATATAAAAGTTTAGCCAAACAAAAGAATACAAGACATGCTACATACACTCATCCCAAAGAAGTAAAGTCCAATCATGTTGGAAACAATGTGCTCCACATCAACATGACTGAATGCGGAAGTTATCAGCGTGTGCACATGTCCATTCTTAATATTGTCTAATGAAATCTGCTAAGAGAACATCAATGAGTTAGGATAAATTAAATTAAAAAATTGGAATACTATTAGACAAATGCCAATATATTGTAAAAGATTTGTCTTTCAATGGTATGCTCTTAAATCCTAGGCCTAGGATCATATACAACTAGAAAATCCAGAATATTGTACATTAAATATTGTATACCACTCATTTGGCACTTGTTTATCAATATAATGAGATTTTTGCCTCATTGCTAATGTAATAACAATGCCAGAAGAAATCGTCTCAGGTTTGATTTCTGCACCCTGCACCTTAAAAGACAGTGTGCCTTGACAAGAAAGAGGGGTCCTACAAACTAAACCAATATTTTGCATTATTTGGTTAAATCTAGTTCAAAAACTAGAGGACTTACAGTAAAGTTATCCATCATAAATTTTTGATCTGCAATTCGCCATAATAGAAAGACAGCAGTATTAGCTATAATCAAGCCATAAACAACGCCATTAGCACTTAGTCGTTGAAACCATGATCTCCTGTAAACAGGAGAAGATAGATTATTGATATATAAGAAGTTAAATCTACAGTCTAAAGCTAAAAAAAATTCAGGAAAGCTACATCTTTCCAAAAAGGATATCATTAATTATAAAGTCCTAATGTTGCTTAGGTGTTCATTTTGAAACTCACAAATATATTCCACAGAAGATTCATACAGAACAAAGGGTGTTGTTCAACTAAATGCAAACATGATTTGCTATATAAAATAAGAGGCAGGATTTTAATACATTATTCAGAATTTAAGAAGCTTGCATAAAATTAAGTGATCAGATATTTTATTGTTAGTTCAATAAACAAGAAATTATTGCAGCAAAAAGATTGAGCCTGTCTTTTTTCAGAAGACCAAGTCGGCCAATCAAACAATAGGATTGCCATTGAATAATCCCTTTTTAACCTTTTATAAAAGAAATTGGCCAACATGGTTGCAGAAAATGTTAACATCCTGGCGGCACAGAGTAGTATACTTAAATCAGGATTGCCACTGGATAATCCAGAGTGACGCTCTTGATAAACAGGGTAAGCATTCCTGAGATTGCCGTTACTAAGAGAAGGATCTTAAAATCCCCAAACAATGTGATCTTTTAACTCGTATTCATGCTTCCCACATAAACACAATTTGCAGTCAATGTCACTCAATCCTTTACTTTTGTGCAACAGTCTCAGAAACCATAGGTGAGTTTGTTCTCCAATTCATCATCTCCTCAAAATTAAAAAAGAAAAAAAATAATAAATACAAAAATATAAAGTCATACGTGTTATGGTCTGTGTACAGTGAGTTCTGAAAAAAAACAACTCTTTCTGCCATTTGATAAATCATTTCTATTTCAAATGTACAAATCATTACATTTGATCATGATATCAGAAACCATAAAAGATAGTGGCAGGTAAACACAGCAAATCCAAATATGATCTTGTGCTCAATGATGCTAAGTTCACGAGTTATTGACAAATTAATTTTAACTGCCTGTTAATGTCACAAATACTAATCTCTTCTATCTATCAATCTTAACTCGGCTGGGCAGGGGCTAGGAAAAGCTACGGACTTCAACCGAGAATTAACTATTAAAATGGGGTAGAGAGAGAGAGAGAGTGTGTGTGTATTTTGGAAAAGAAAGCAGTAGTTTTTGGTTACATGAATAAAACACCAATGGCATTTTGCACCTAAAAGGAAACTACTGTATGATAGTCAGATTTCTAAATGGCAAATGTTGTCCTTCTCTTCTTTACCTTTCACAGCTTTGCCATCCAAAATCAAATCAAACAGAAGTGTTCAAAATCAGAAGAAAAATATAGAGAATCAAACACAAAATTAATACTAAAACAAAAATTAAATCTTTTTCACGTAGAACATAACAATTTCTGAACTCTGTTTGGAAGCTGAGAAATCAAAGGAAATAAAAGAAAAAGGAAAAGACCAGTTAGTCAAAATCCCAACTTTTCTTACATTCTTCTTCAAAACTTATCAGATACCAAACATAACCGCAAACCCAAAAACAAAAGATAAAAAACTAAATAAATTTTTTTTAAAAAAAAAAAAGCACCTTACCAGCCAGACCTATGAGAACCAAAGCTTGGAAAGAACTGAAAGCTTCGTTTTGAAAACTGAACTCCAAAGAACCAAACTTTGGCATCTACAAAGCTTTTCCTCAACTGTGTAGTCGGCGCACACATAAAAAACCGTTTTGCAAGTGATGGGTTCAAGAGAAACGCGGGAGTTTTCAATGGAAGATTGTGCGGTGAGTTACAAGAAAGAGTAGTGTGAAACGGGTGTTTGATAAAAGAGCTAGAAAAGGAGTTTTGGACATTGTGGCAATTTGGCTGGGCGTGGGAAGTGAAAGATTTACAGAAAGTGATGTTCGCGGGTGTTTTAGGAAAATTTGAGGCCAGTTGCTTGAGAGAGAGAAGTCTCTGCATCTTTGTGTTTTGGGGTTGGTTGTGAAAATGGAGTTTTGGGAGGTTTTTTTATTTGGATTTTCAGGGAGTTCTTTTGCTTGTACAGAAGGGTGGGTGGATGGTTACGGAAGAAATCAACCCAAAACCATAACAAGAATGATGTTTTTCACTTTACTAGTAATTGTTAAGAGAGAATCGTGCAAATATATCTTTTTTTGTTTATTTAGATTTTTCACAGCATCAACTTTTCTGTTAGTCATGTATTCGGTTCTTTTTTATTATTATTTGTCAATTTTCTTTTGCGAAAAAGTTTTATATATACATATATATATATATATATATAAATACACACACTTCCCTCTTCAAACGATATTAAAATTTTTCCTATATGCAACTCACAAAGATTCGGATAAAATTTTAAAACCTAAAAATAAGTAGAATATAAAAAAAAAATTTCAACTATAAAATTTTATATGAAATAGACCATCAAGAACTCAATCAAAAATTTTTAATTTAATAAATTTATATATATATATATATATATATATATACACACACACTTCCGTCTTCAAGCGATATTAAAATTTTTTTTGTATGTAAATTACAAAGATTCAGATAAAATTTTAAAACCTAAAAAATAAAAAGAAATTTTCAACTATAAAGTTTTATATGAAATAGACCATCAAGAACTCAATCAAAAATTTTCAATTTAACGAATTCAATTAAAAATTTTCAACTGAATTCAAAATCATAACCCAATAGTTTTTTTGTAACCTAAAACTCTGGAGGAGAAATGAAATGTTTATCATGTGAAATTTCTATGTTTGGTTATTAAGTCATAACCCAACAAATCTCTACTTTAACTTAATTAGTCAAATTCTTTGTTTTCCGTTTACTTTATCAAAAGATCAACAATACTTCTACATTAGTTAAATAACTCGATTTAATTCACAGGATATTGATTCCGAGACAAACAAAACTTTTTTTTTTCGATCCCTATTTATTTTCATTTCAAGTATCTTTCTCGCTTTACCCAAATCTTTTATTTGAAACTCCCAATTCAACTGTACTTTTAATATATCAATTTCTTCTTTATTCTTTAAAGCTATCAACATATCATCAACATACAATAAGAGGTATATGAAATATCCATTTCACAGCTTACGAAAATACACACAATGATCAAAATTGTTTCATGTGTACTTTTGCTACTAATCTAGCCTTGTAGCGAACCTCATTCTTACCAAAAAATTCATCTTTTTTTACGAATACTTATTTACAACCAATTACCTTCTTGTCTTTGGCAACTGAACTAACTCTTAAGTTTGATTCTTTTGAAGGGATTGCATTTCCTTATCCAAGGACATTTTTCACTTTTCTGCTTCTAAACTATTAATTGCTTCACGATAAGTGCTAGAGATGTCAACATCTATAACTGGAAATGCATCCACTATCGTATCATTTAAATAAGTAAGCTTTTTTATCTATCTTTTTTCTTTATATAGTGTAATTGATAAGTCAAGATTTGAAGGTTCTTGAGTTGGAATCTCCTCTTCTTGTTCTATTGGTTCAAAATCATCTTCTTTTATTAAAGTATTGATATTTGTCTGAACAAATTTACCTGGATTCATTATAGTAACTTCAAGCTCCATTTGTTAAAGAATACGCTCCACCTACTGCAGAGTATCGTGTGTTATCTTTCTCAACATGATGAATTCATCAAAAATAACATCTCTGTTAAAAATGATCTTTTTTTATGTTGGAAACCATAGACGATATCTCTTCACTCTTGAAGAGATATCCATAAATAGCACTTTCTTCACTTTCAGGTTCAACTTGGATTATTTCACATGATAATATGCAGCAGAACCAAATACATATAAATAATCATAATCATTTGTAGATTTTTCATACCTATCTCTAACGGTGTTTTGTTCTCAATTGCAGCTAATGAGATGGCACGTATACTTAACAGTTTTAGCCTAAAACTACTTGTCTAACCTAGTATTGGATAATATACAATGAACCTTTTCTAACAAGGTTCGATTCATGCGTCCAGTCACCTCATTTTATTGTGGTGTATCTTTGACATTGAAGTGAATAATGCCCTTATTTTAGCAGATTTTTGAGAATGAGGCATTCCAATATTTTGTGCCATTATTTAATCGAAATTTATTGATCCTTCTTCCTATATGATTTTCTATCATTTTCTTCTAATTGAGAAAAATCTCAAATATTTCATTTTTTGACTTCATAGTATACACTCAAATTCTTATTGAGAAGTCATCAACAAATGTAACCAAAAAAAAAAATGTTTACTTTCAAAAGAAGCTACATTGGTAGATCTCCACATATTTGAGTGAATATAATCCATAATACCTTCCATATTATGAATTACAGTGTCAAACTTCACTTTTGTCTGCTTTCCCATGACACATTTTTCACAGAAACCTAACTTGTCAACCTTTACTCTTTTCAACAAACCTTGTTTAGCTAATGTTTGCAAAGCTTTCCCCTTGTATGTTTCAAGTGCAAATGTCATAATCTCGTCATCTCTACATATGCATCTTTATCAGCGGCTGTTGTAGCTATTCTAACAACTGTGCTTTCTTAGTAGTGATACAAATTGGTTCTTCTTACTCCTTTCATCACCACTAATGCTCTTAAGATAACTTTCATAATCTCATCTTGCATTATTAAAGTGAAACCTTTAAATTCTAAAGTTTCTAAAGAGATGAGATTTTTACTAATCTCTGATAAAAATCAAATTTCTGTCAAGACTCTAGAGGATCCATCATGATTTTTCAAGCGAATAAAGCCAACCCCAACTACTTTGCAAGTTTTATTGTTAGCCATGTTGATAATTCCATCATTAATTTCTTCAAAGTTGAAAAAACATTCCTTTTTGGGACTCATATGAAAAGAACATTTTGAGTCGAACAATCATACATCAGGATGTGTTGTTGAAGAAGGAGAAGACAAAGTAAAATTTAACTTGTCATTGTCATATTCTACTACATATGTATCTATTGTAGCCTTATCTCTTTTTTTTCAACTTATGACAATATTTCTTCCAATGACTTTTCTTATGACAAAAGGCACACTCATCTTTGTCTGGTCTAGCTTTTGACTGAGATCTCTATCTTCTTAGTTTATGGCTTTGCTCACGATCTCTCACTGCATAAACCTTTCCTATTACGTATCTATTTTCTTGCTTACTCTTATTTCTTATTTTATTAGAGTTCAAAGCAACACTAACCTGATCAAAAATTATAGTTTCCTTCCCATTAAATGAAGTGGTTATGAGGTGATCATATTCATCAGGAAGAGAAGCTAAAAATATAAAAGCCTTTTCAAAATTTCTACTTTCTCATCCAAATTCAATAGATAAAACATTAGTAAATCAAATCTATTAATATATTAACTTATAATAGTACCTGGCACGTGTTAGAAGTAGTATAACCTTGTTTTCATGTAGATCTTATTTTGATTGCTTTTTTTCATGAACTTGTTTTCCACCTCCTTCCACAATCTTCTTACATATGTCTCTCTCATAAATGGACACTTTTGTTCTTTGGTTAAATATAATTGAATTGTTTCACATGTTAATTGATTGATCTTAATCGATTCTTTTTTTACTAATCTCATCTGGGTTTTTTTCTTCAAAAGCAATATCTAACTTTTGTTGGAAAAGAACATCGAGCACTTCACACTGCCACATGCCAAAATTGTTGTTATCGTTAAACTTTTTCACATCAAATTTTATATTTGTCATTATTGATTTTGATAATGATGAAGGTGTCAATGTAGACAATGAGGTTATAAGTGGACTCGAAGATGCGGCAGTATTTGAAACTAATTTTTACCACTATTAATTATTATATTTCAAAAACTTAAAAAACAAAAGTCTTATTTTACTTTATTAGTACACTGAAAAAATTATCAGAAAAGATCGAAGAGATCACAATGGTCCCATTCAAAACCTAGACTCCTTAGGTAATTTTGACCATTTTTTATAGAATTTTTCAATGTATGTATCAACCTACTTTATAACCTTCGACTTTGATACCAATTGTTGAGAAAATCAAGCCCAAAAATTTTTCCACAAACAAATATTTTTGAAATATAATAATTGTAAAAATCTAAATGGTGGCAAAATAATAGATATATAATAAAATACAAAATACACAATAAAAAATATTATGATTTAATGAGGTTTAATATAAATACTTACATTCTCAGGCGATGCTGAAAATTTCACTATCTCCAACTGTAATAAATTACAAAGATCAGAGATTTCTATATTCGGCCTCCAATATGAGATTTCTATGTTCGACTATTAAGCCACAACTTAACTCTGTGTGTGTGTGTGTGTATCATGGTAGATGATTTTCATAAAAGATATATATGAAATTTGTGTGTGTGTGTATCATGGTAGATGATTTTCATAAAAGATATATATGAAATTGAGTTTTTTGATTAAATGACCCATTCAAAATTACTTTTGGTTTTGTTTAAAAATTTTATAAATTTTAGTTAAAAAAATGATATTGTTGAAAATCTAGATAAATTGTTTGAAAATCTAAATGATTAATCGAAAAAATTGATGATTTGTCCAAATTTATAAACGATTCATCTAGAAACTCAACAATTCATCCAATTTTTTTGACAAATGGTTGAGATTTTTAAATAAATTATATATTTCTTGAAAATTTGTGAAAAAAACTTACGGTGTTGAACAAAAAATTATTTACGATTTTGGATGCTCTTTCTAACAAACTTAAGTATTGAATAAATAAAAAATTGGATCTTGGATGCTCTCTCATAAAGCAGTGTTAAACAAAGAAAAAAAAATGTTTTAGATGCACTCGCGACAAAATGTTCAGCTTTGAAATAAAAGAAAAAAAAATTAACATTAGAGCATTTTGAAGCTAACCTATGTTACATTATTTTCATTTGTTTCAATTTTACTTTTGTTCGGAGCTTGACATTTTATCAAGATAGCCACCAAAACAAATGATTTTTTTTTTTTTATTTAACACCCTTGTCGGAAAAGCATCCAAGATTATTATTATTATTTATTTTTTGGTTCAATTCTTAAGTTTTGCACCATCAAAATTGAAAACAAGTTTTTTTATTCAACACCCTAAAGTTTGTCTAGATTTTATTAAATTGTCAAAAAATATAAATAATTTATCCAAAATTTGAATCAATTGTTACATTTTTTACAATTTTATCAAAATTCTCACGAATAGTTCATAAACTTGATAATTTGTCTAAATTTTTAGACAATTTATCTTGATTTTCAATAACATGGTGTTTTGGTTTAAATTACTATTTTTTTAATCAAAATTAAATAAAATTTTTAGGTTGGGCTAAAAATATTTTTGGGTCTAAAAATTGGACTATTTTATAAAAAAACAAATTACAGAAAATATTTTAAATAATTATCTTATTTATTAATAAAATTTATAATATTTTTATTATTATATAAATAATAAATATAACAAAATAATTATTTTTTAAAATATTTTAAACAATGTAATACACAGTTATATAAAAAAAAAAAAAAGCACAGAATGCAAGTTAAAATCCATTTCGAAAATTAATAAAATAATTATATATATATATATATATATAGGTTGTTCAGACTTCAGAAGTTGTAGTAAATGATTAACAGAGACAACTGATGTTACAAAAGCAAAATAATCTTGTGGTGAGTGAGGGTGACCTTGTCTGATGGCCATTACTCTCCATCGTCTGAGAACAACTCCTCGTTGCCTCCCTTCGAAAACCCAATTCTTCTTTTCCACAAAACTTGGTTCTTCCCAAATTCCCCGACTTTCATTTTCCAAGGAAAATATTCATTACAGGAAACAGATTTCCCTTGCAAATCTTCTCCAAAGGTACGGTTTTCCTCCCTCTCAGCTCCACAGTTTTATTTCCATCAATCGGTTTTTATTGGATTCCCTCGATTTACGCGACATTGAAAAATCTTTGAGTATTCTCTTGTCATTCAAGATTACTCAGAAGTCTCTAGTTTCATTGATAAATGGCTGTCCTGGGGTTTTAGATGTTGAATTCTTGAAGAAGTGGCAAGTCGGTGTTTCAAGGTTTGGGGATTTGGGTCTTCCTCCCTTGGTAGTAAGAAACATTCTGGAACTTTCTAGAAGGTTCCAGATAGACCCTGATAGGTGTTTTGAAACTGTGAAGGTTTTGAAGGGTTTGGGGTTTAGTGAGGGTGCAGTAAAAAGGGTTTTAGAGGATTTTCCTAGGGTGATTCTGATGAATGAAGTTGAAGTTTGTAGGAGAATTGAATTCTTAGTGGGAATTGGAATTCCTAGGGAAGGGGTTGAACGAATTATTTTTTTGTTTCCGGGGGTCATTGGATTTGATGTTGAAGATAGGTTAAAACCATTGCTTGATGAGTTTTGTGATTGGGGTTTTAGTGAAGATATAATTAGAAAGGAGATTGTTAGAGAACCAAGAGTACTGAGCATGGAGTTGGGGGAGTTTTCTCGGTGCTTAGAGTTGTTAAGGACTTTGAAATGCCGGGAGCCGATAAAATTGAAAATTGTTGGTGAGGGAGCATTTAGAGCTGGGTATGAAGTGAAACTGAGAGTTGATTGTTTATGCAGACATGGGCTTATTCGTAGAGAAGCCTTTAAGATTTTATGGAAAGAGCCAAGAGTGATTATATATGGGATAGAAGACATTGAAAAGAAGATTGAGTTCTTAGTGCAAAGGATGAAATTCAATGTTGATTGCTTGATTGAGGTGCCCGAGTATTTGGGAGTGAAGTTGGAGAAACAGATCATTCCTCGATACAATGTGATTGAGTATTTGAGAGGAAAAGGTGGGCTTGGTTCTGAGGTGGGTTTGAAGGATTTGATAAAACCTAATAGGCTTAGGTTTTACAATCTATATGTAAAGCCTTATCCAGAGTGTGAAAAATTGTATGGAAGATTTTCAGGAGGTGAAGTTAAGAGCCATCATCCGGCTGGACTATGGAAGCTTTTTAAACCACCAAGTTACACAGAGTCGAAAGAAGATGTGAAAAACATGAAAGCTTTCATGGAAACACTGATTAGTGGAGAGGAGCTTACTTCTGATTAACATTCATTCCTTTTCGTCCAAGTTGGAAATTTTAATAAGCTTGTCCCTGTGGTGGAGCTGATAGAGCAGCATGTCGGCTATTTCTAATACTTGCCGCCTGCCTTTAAGTTATATTCCTTGAGGTAAATTTGTTATAATCAATTATTCAGCTTTTTTTTTTAAATTCCAAAAAAAATTGTATTTCTATTTTTTTTTCCATTAATCTTTTTGGGAATGTGATTCTGTTTTACATGTAGTGATTCTGTTTTATGTGTTTACTAAGATTAGTTTTTTATTTGCAGCATACCTGATGACAATGGCCAAGCAAATACACTAAGCAGGCAAATATGATTGAATATAACTTGTGGTTGTTGACAACATGTAGATATTTTAGTCTGATTGAATTGCAGTTTTGCAATAATTTTTGCCAAGTTTTGGATAAGCTTGGAGTTATTTCGAAGTTGCAGTTCTGTCCCTTGATTGGATTGCAGTTTATTTATGTTGTGGAACAAAGTGGTGCCAGGCATAAATTTTGGAGTTATTTAGACTTCTATTTGCAATGGCCCAAGTAATTTAGTTTCAGATTTTGGGATGCAATGCTGCGGAACTTCTATTTGCTGTGGTCTAAGTAATTGAGTTGCTGATTTTGGAATGCCATGCTGTGGAAGTTCTATTTGTTGTGGCCTAGTAATTGAGTTGCAGATTTTGGTATGATATACTGTGGAACTTCCTTATTTGTAGCAGATTTTGGGATTGCATCCACCTGTTTTTGCAAATGTGGAAAGCTATAATCTGTGATTTAGTTTACCAGTTTCAATTGTAAAAGTCATGTACATTGTAAGCCTTTTCCAAAAATGTGGCTAAATTACAACCTCTTGTACTAATTCTATTTTCTTATAATAAAATTTGAAGAATCATTATGTTTTGTTTAATTAGAAACTGGTTAGTTGTTGAAGCAATTATAATTATATACTGCCAACAAAAATCTTTAGCAATTATATTTTATTTTTTTAAGAAAAAATATGATGCTACATCAATTCAAAATATTTGATACTTTGTAAGTGAGAGTTAAAAGAGTTCATTTAGTTGAAGATGCATAATATTTGCCTATCATCAATCATACATGATACTGCAAACATAATATAATCTATCATGGCAGTGGATTGGGAATTGAATCATTTTAAAGCACCAATGAATAACTCAAAAAAAAAAAAAAAAAAAAAACTACAGAAGTCCAATGTAAGCCTGTCACAATGATTAAACAAAATTAATGACTTGCATCAAGAACAAATTAAAAAAAAATTAAAATAACATAATTTAATAGTTAAAAACTGAGAACAAAACACACATTTCAGTACAAAATTATATGAAATTGTCACAAAATCATAACAACTCCACTATAGATCTACCAGACCAAATTTAACTCATACATCATAAATTATAATAAAATAATAAAACAAAGAAAAATTAAAACAAGTATTAAAAGTACTACTTAACAAAATAAACTACTTAACTAAATAAATTACAATCAAACATTTATTTAATAAAAAAAATTATATAAATTTCACTAATTGTTCAAAATACACTATAATTGAATAGAATGAAAAAGAAAATTAGAGTTAAATAAAAAAAATTAATAATAGTGCTAAATTTATTTTCTATGTTCCCATTTTTATAGTTAGTTGAGAAAAAAAAAATGGAAATAAATTCTTAATCATACGGCTCCACTTATACCATGTGTTAATGAACCCTTACAAATTAAAAACAGAAAAGACCAAGAGAATCCCAATTCAGATTTTTATTAACACCAGATATGTAAAAATTATTTTACATCTGTAATGTCTTTATTTTGCAACTTTAGATAATGTAAACATTATTTTGCGATGGTAACAATCAGGTGAAGTTTGCAAAATCTTCCCACTCTTAGCTTTTCCTCTTGGGAAATTTTGTAGGTGCAAAGACAGAGAATAGGATGCATACATATATACGTGTATGTATATCTAAGAGAAGGCAGTGATATTGTTGAATTTGCCTTTTCGTGAACTTAAGTTTTACATTGGTGTTTTGTTTGATACTAAATTTCAATTTTGGGTCCTTGAAGTTGTCTCCTCACTAATGCAGTGTATACACCATCTCTGCTAAGGAGCTCTTCATGAGACCCACTTTCAACAATCTGACCGTCAGAAATAACTGCTACAGTGTCTGCACTTTTTACCGTTGATAGTCGATGGGCTATCACGAGAACCGTCCTTCCCTTCATCAGAGAATCCATGGCATCCTGTATAGTTCAATTATTTGTTAAGAAAATTGATATTTTTCTTTTTTGAAAAAAAGGTTTTAAGTTTTAGCTTTGTGTTCAAAGTAATATGTGAAACTCACCTGCACTAGGTACTCGCTTTCAGCATCGAGAGCACTTGTGGCTTCATCTAGGAGGAGAACTCTTGGATTCATCAGCAGGGCTCTGGCTATTGCTACTCTTTGCTTTTGTCCCCCAGAAAGCCTTACCCCACGTTCTCCAACAAAAGTTTGATATTTGTCTGGGAAGTTTGATATGAACTCATGTGCATTGGCCATTTTCTGCAATTACCATCATCAAAATCATTAGATCTCATGTCTAATGTGTCTGCTGTGCTAGGTAGAGAAGATGTTAAATCTTACAGCTGCATTTTCTATGTCAGAACTGCTTGTTTTGCCATCACATCCATATGCTATATTCTCCTCTATGGAACAATTGAAAAGAACTGGCTCCTGGCTCACTATACTGATCTGTATATTAAAGGAAATAACTCACTGTTTTGCACAAAGAATATAGACATTAAATACAGCCAATGATGAAAGGAAGAAAAAAGTTTGGCATTTAGTAAACAACTATAAATAAGTACATTATAGCAGAAGAAAACACTCTAAAATGAATTTGAACACCTGCTATAATGTTTAGTTCTCTAAGTTGTGAATGCAATGCGGATCAAAATTACCTTTCTGTGCAGATGTTCATGTGCAATTTCTACCAAAGGAACCCCATTTAACAGAATTTTTCCCTTGACTGGATCATAAAACCTTTCTATCAAGTTTGCTATTGTGGTCTGCAGCAAAGAAACAAGCAAGGAATTGTAAGTGCTCTACTGACCCTTCAGTCTGCACATCTACTTGAGTGTTTTCTAATATAAGATGGAAAATAGTTGAACCTAAATGATATAGGAACTGCTGCATAAAAAAAACATTACTTTTCCCCCACCGCTAGGACCAACAAGAGCAACTTTTGAGCCAGGTTTCAGTTTTAATGTTATTCCCTGAAATAAATCAAAACTTGTCATATTTGAAATAGAACATAAATTAGGCACATTATAGTCACCATAACATAGAACATGAGCATTACCTTGAGCACCATATGGTTAGGGCGGGATGGATATGCAAACCAGATATCATCTAACTCCACTTCCCCATCTTGATCACTAAAATTAAAATAAAAAATGCCAAATTTAAGATCCCCAAATTATTCATTTATTTTTGTAATTCCTCTCCAGATGATACCATCATAAATAAAATAATGAATAACCCAGAAATGGAATGCTATTACCATTAGGAGTAAAGGAATTCAGGAATCAATGAGGAATAAAGAGACTGGCACTGTGTTAGCATTTTGTTGCTCAATGCGAATGACTAACCATGCAAATTAACAGCATAACTCCCAACTTTTGTTATGATTGCTTTATGGAAGTCACGTGTATGGCAGTTAAGTCTTCAAAAGATAATTAGACATTTGCAATAAAGAGCACATCTGGGTACATAAATGTTTTGGGAAGAGAATTGGTGGTGGTTGGCAATCAGAAAATGCCAACATGGTTCTTCTTCTTAAACCAGGAAAGTCAGACTCCCAAGGTTGGACTTCAGACATCTGTCTCATACCATATTTGAGAACCAATAGAGTTTTGCCTTGCACCTCATAACAGCCCTTATATACACATAAAAGAAGGAAGGGGGATTCAATGAACTAACCCCAATGGACACTTATTTCCTGACTTTGGCATGGATGAGACACGATCCAAAAGCTGAAAAACCCGCCTGCTGGCACCAGCAGCTTTCATTGCAACTGTATATAACCCCGACAGTCCAGATACAGATGACCCAACTGCAAGCGAAAATATTGATGCATTTAATCAAGCTAAAATTTTGAGACACTGTATAAGGATAACATCAAAGTTTATAAAAACATGATGTTAAACCAATTACACATCCAATTATACCACTATGATTTTCCTGCACTAAACAAAGATGAAATTACCTGTGAGACTGTAAAGAATGAAGGATGTAAGAGCACCAGGCGTCATGGAACCTGTGATTGTCAAATTAGCCCCATATATCACTACAACAATCACTGATAGTGTTGATGCTGCATTTAGACATCCAAAGAATAATCCAACCACTTTCTGCAGCAATAAATAGCCGAGATAAGAATTATAAGCTGAAGAGAGAGAGAGAGAGAGAGAGAGAGAGAGAGAGAGAGAGAGAGAGAGATCAAACAAAAGGAAACTCACAGCTTGTGTAAGTCCAAGCTTCAGTGTTTCATCAACTTTCTCAGAGTACCGAGATATCTCATAATCTTCCTGCGCAAAAGCTCTCACAGTGCGTATTGCGCCAAAAGATTCCTAAGCAAAAATGCAAAATGTCAGTGTGTTTTTCCAGCCATATGCCATAAAACTAAATATAATCCAATCAGTGTTAGTGTTCATATGAGAATATTCTTTGATAAGAGATATTACAAAATGTTGAACTCCTTGATTTCATCAATCCCTTCTCCACTGGTTCCCTATTCACCACTCAGCTTTCACCACTGAATAAATACTCTATCAATGATATCTCTCGACTTTCCTCTGAGCATATTTTTTATTTATGCATGACTATTAAGTGAAATTCTCAGGTTTTTTATATTTAAACTATAGAGCGTGAGACATCCACCAGCCTCCCACAGGGAATTTATGAGCAGTATAGTATAAGATTGGTTGCCCCTATGCACAACAGCTCACAATTCAAAGAAAAAGGTTTGCCGGAATTTACATGTTTATATGGATAAATACACATTTAGCAGCTGTTCTGAGTATTCTTAATTATCTGCAGAAATTGTTCTAACTCTAAATTATCACATAGCTACCCTTTTTTGGCAACTCCCACCCAGGTAGCTAACATGTCTTTAAGCATTACAAGGCTTGTACTAACTTATCATTTTTCAGTTCCTATGAGCAAATTTTCACCATCATTTGCAGAAATTTCTGAGTTCAAATCATCATATAACTAAAATTTTTTTGACAAATCTTATAGTTAAGATGATTAGAAATTGGGTTCACAGGATCAAAACATATTCTCTACATTCCATGAGTGAAAGCCATAGTTCTTAATGGCAAAGGCCTACCTCAGCAATTGAAGCTGCTGCTGCAGCAGCAGCTTGAGTCTTGTGAGAAAGTTCACGAAGGAAGCGACCAAATTTACGTACAGCAACGGAAATAACCGGCACAATAACCAGAGCCAACACTATGAATAAAGAACAATACATATCACAGTGATCACCCTGGATTCTTGATGAAATACATAAACGTTTATATATGTCAATATGTTATTGTTTCAATGCTTAAATGCTTACATGTTAACTTCCATGAGGTTGCAAACATGAAGCCAAGGCCAACAAAAGCAGTTGATAGATTTTTAAGTGCCTCAGAAAGATTGGTGGTTGCAGCATTTTTTATAATCTGTGTATCTTCAGATAGCCTGCTTAGAAGCTCTCCTGTTCGTGTAACATCATAGAAAGCTATTTCCTGGAAAACTCATCAACCATTGTAAACATCAATGATTAATTCATATAATTCAGGTACAAGGAAGAGAAAACTCACATGCTTTCCCACTATCCTGATTTAGTGGTAAAAGAAATCACCATAAAAACAATAATATTAATAAGATAATAATGTTTTACCTGTGTAATAAGGTGACTAAACAAACTCTTTCTCAACCGAGCAACAACCCTTTCACTTGCAGAAGAAAACAACCATGCTCGTAGTGCCGTACAAACAGAACTGAAGAGATTTAAAAAAAAAACCCTTGAGATGCCCATCAAAGAGAATAGAATCAATGTAATTCTTTTATTTCATACAATAAGTCAAGACCTTTTTATTAGCATCACTGCTGCAAACTCATCTTGCAGTTCTAAGGAAAATATAGTTTTGTAGTTAAATAGGATGCAAGAGGTTAACTAATTAGATTATTTGATATGAGCTCTTGACTGAGACAAGTTTTTACGATGACATGTGGTGCTAGACATGGTAACTCCCAGAAATCAAGACAAAAGAACATGGTTATGCATGTGTATGTTTGTATACATATAATATTAAATATGCAAATTAAAAAATGATGGCATGCTGCTTTGCTTGTTGAAGAACCGCAAAAAGTTAAACAATTATCAAGCTTGCAAGTGTGTATAAGTTATACAATTTCTTGTTAATTTGGAGAAACGTCCTGCAAATCATACCCTAGAAGGAAACTAATAAAGGAAATCTCTCCCTTATAAATCAAGCAAAATTTCAAAAGTGAGCAAGCAATTAACATACCCGACCACAACAATGAGAAAAATATTGAGGATGGTGTTCCTGACTTCATTTAAAGCTTTGGCCTTCTGTTCAGGTGTTTCAATATCTCCTGACACAATGTCGATTATTTTCCCACCAAATTTTGGCTGCACAATAGATTCAAAAGTTTAATAAAAAGAAACCACCTCACGTTGAAGGACCAGGTAAATCGTTCTAAATTTAACTTGAGAAAGAGGGAGTATCAGGACAAAGAATACATACAATCAAGATACTTGACACGGATGCAATCAAGAGAGCAACAGTAGCGATTATCAGTTTCCCTGCATCAGGCTTTGCCTAGAAGGTAATATAATGTCAACAACTTTAGCATTTTCAGTAGCGTAAGTTCAACTTCCCAACAATAAAAGCCATGACTCAATCACTTACAAGGGAAAGTACTCTGCTGAACCCAACATTTGCAGCCTGCAATTTTCAAGAACTAGTCATCACCTCAATGTAAATCCAGCTATCTCATATCAAAATTAACAAGACATAACAGAAACCACATTTACCGGAACTGCATCTCCATGTTCAAGGTCTGTCAAGTCACCATTTGCGGAGGCATCATTTCTCTTTCTCCTACCCTGTGTGGGAAAAAAAATCCCAGAAAAAGCGAGAAACATAATTCAGACTAGAAAGAAGTTGAATTCAGAACCAGTTTCCAACAAGTTTGTTACACTTATACCACGCAAAAAATACTACAGAATCAAAGAAATAAACACTAGGTAAGGATTTCATGATAATTTATGGACACAAACATTAACACGAGGTTTAAAAATTAGGCAAGCCAAGGAATTTATTTATCTAGTTAAGCTTCCAGAGATTTAAAAATTGAACTAAAAGCCCAAAA
This sequence comes from Cedrela odorata, assembly GCA_035584115.1. Taxonomy (NCBI): domain Eukaryota; kingdom Viridiplantae; phylum Streptophyta; class Magnoliopsida; order Sapindales; family Meliaceae; genus Cedrela; species Cedrela odorata. Next base: position 16,044,217 of record JAXCLQ010000011.1, on the reverse strand, counting down.
TAAACACGACTCATCAATAAAAAAATCCAAGAACATCAACGTTCTTTCGAAAATCCAAAAATCAATAGGTAAAATGTAAACAACAAAAAGGGGAAAAGTGATTGAAAAGCTTACTCCACGATCTAACAGAGGAGCTCTTTCACCTCCAAGACCATGCATCCCTGAATACCTGTCCGTAAATGGTTACAAGTATAACGCAGTGGAATACAGGAAACTAGTTAATTCCTTAATGGGTCTTTTATAGACAGTAGTAGTTGTAGTTGGTTTCAAGTTCTAATAGAGTTAGAAAGAAAGAGGTGGATCGTATTCTACTGAGGAGTGGAGATGTTACACGCTCATATCAGCATTAGCCATTAGCAAATAAAAGAAAGAAGCTTTCGTTCCTCCTTCCTAAGTTAGTTCCAAGTTTGCGAGGTCGTTATTGCACCTTTCGTTGAAATTCCAATCGAGAGAGTATACGCCTTGGAAACGCAGATGGCTTTCGTCACACCATACCTAATCACATTTTGTAACTATCTGTGTTTTGTACTTTTTCAAAGGAATTTATTACTTACCTCCCACAAGGTTTGGATTCTTATCACATATATGACATCTTCATGTTATCCTCACATATCACCCGTGCTGTTATTCCCCCGTTACGTCCATTTAACAGAAAGATTGCAATTACTTATTTACCCTCACACATCTTAAATCCTGTAAACAATTCCGTATGTTGGCCATGCAACAAAATTTGGCTTTACAAATGAATCAACCGACTGTAATAGTTTCTTTCCTGTGTCAACAATTCTGCTCGAACACAAGCAGGAAGAACACCTATGAAAGTTATTTCGACTGGAGAAATGCTCCTTCATGCTTCTGCCTGGTGCATTAATGCTGTAAATAATTGAAGTCCAGCCTTCATTTTCCATGAATGCATTGTCCCAAAATCATTGCAACACAGAAATAAAATCCTTTTGTGACATTTCAACGACCACCGTCTTAGCAGATTCCATAACCCCAAAACATCCATACATGTAAATCAAAGAGCTCCGCACAGGAAACACAGAAACAATGCCCTTTTTCACCGCCAATCCTTGACACATCTTGCCTCTTTCAACACAACCCATCTTCGCACAAGACTCAAAAAGAGGCACAAAAGTATAACTATTCGGTACGAATCCATTTCTAAGAATCTGAAAATTGAAGATTGCAGCTTTGTCCGAAAACGCAACCATCTAAGTAGGCTTTAATAACAACGTTGACGCAAAAAGTACCAGGGTTATCAATTAATTCACAGACCGAAACCCAAAATCCGAAGAATGCTTCAAAACTCAATAAAAAAACAAGAAGTTATCAAATGGGCATGGATTTGAAATAGTTGTTTTACGTTATGACATGCTTGAATGGAGAAACCGTTCTGTTTTTCTGATTTTTGTCATGGGGTTTATACTTTACCTCCTCGCTAGTACAATAATTTCACTTTCCCTTAAACTTTGGAAAAATAAATATTTATCTCTCCTCTGTATTATTTTAAATAAATATATTCTTAATTTATCTATTCTTTATTAATAAAATTATATTTTAATATAAATTATAAATTTTATATAAAATAATAAATAATTTTAAATTAATTTGTTATATAATTAATATGTAACTAAATTTTTAATAAAATATTATTTTATTTATTTTAAGAAGTATATTTAACAAAATTTAAAAATTATTTACGAGAGTAATTAAAAATTTATTTATAAAGAATAAATAATTTAAGAATATATTTATCTTTAGTTAATTAATTTATAATTAAAATAATGTAAAAATGAGATTACTGTATCTTTTTATAAATATAAAAAATAAAATTATTATAAAATTTAAAAAAAGTATGTGATAAATTATTATTCATTTATGGATGAAAGGGATTTTAAATATATTAGGGTATGATGTTACAAAATAGCCCTTCTTTCTGTTAAATGTGTGAAACATAGCAATACGGACAGGGGAGGTAAGTGAGGATAAATCAAAAGATGTCATATATATGATAAAAGCTCAAACCTCGGAGGGTACGTGATAAATTCCCTTTTCTTAAAGGGTCATGTTAGGTACATTCACAGCTCCTTCTTTTCTTTTTTCTTTTTTTTTTTTTTTAAATAATTTTATAATATTTTAAAAATTATTTATATAAAATTCATAAAAATTATAATAAAAAATTGATAGACTGTGCAATAAAACGACATGTACAGTAGACCTAACATAAGGGCGGCAATTTGTGACGTGGTAAATTTTTATCGTATTAAATAAATTTTAATTCAAATTTTATTTATTTAATAATTATATTAAGAATTAAAATTTTTAATATGATATAATTATTAAACAGTTAAATAAATTATAATAATATTATTTATTTAATATATTTTTTGAATATATTATAATATATTTTTGTAATATTTACAATATTAAAAACTCATATGTTAATCAATTCTATTCTAAATATAATTAAATAAAATTTAAATATGATAAATATAATTTTTAAAAAAAATAAAAAATAAAAAATAAAATTAATAAATTATAATTACTCAAATAATTAATTATGTTATAAACGATTTCATATCTTAAAAATTTTTAACCTTATTTTAATGTAATTATTAATTATATTATATTATATTATTTAATTAATAATATTATTATTTTATATTAACTTAAACCTACAAATTCATATCAAGATCTACAAATTCATATCAAGAATCTAAGTAAAACAAATAAAAAATCAAAACCCTTGACCATACCCATAAAATAAATAAAGCAGACTCCTTTTGTCTTGGCCAGGCAATTATTTGCTCCCTCCCTCCGCCTCCAAAGTGGAGTAAGTAATTTATTAATACGGTTATTAAAAAAAACCAAAAAAAAAAATATTAGTCGTAGGGAAACTGACGGAAAAAGACAAATGTGGGTTTTCAATGTTTAAAAGCTATAAGCCAAAACATATGATGCAGGCGATGACCTCATCAAGTGGGCAGAATAAATGGGTTGGGCCAAGTTAGAAATTAAATTATGGGTCCAATTAAGCTGGTCTGGGCCTTGACAGTTTTGGGGTTGTAACTGTGAGAATTGAAATTGTCTCCGAAGTCTAGACCGCTAGACCATATATTCCATTTCATCTACTTTAGTCTTTATATATTCCCTAAGTTAGCCTAAAGTGGTGCTACTTTAATTATTAATTTTATCTTCGTCCTCAACTCAATTATAAGGCTTCGATTCCGATCGTGACATTTTTGCTCTGGTTTAAATAAAGTTGAAAAAATATAATTACTACATGACACATGATTTTGCATGAACAATACCCAAAAGTTGTGTATCTAACTACAAGATCAATTCCATCATTTAGGAAGAATATCAATTTTGAGGAAATATATATGTATGAATGTTCTTGGTGAAAATAAAAGAAAGATTTGAGCATGATTAAATTATTATCATAGATGGTGCCAGTTATTGACATCGATTTTTTTCAACAAGCAATTTTCTTTATTTTGTGGGATAAATTTTCCTCAATTTTGGATGACATCTTTCAATAAATATTTTCAATTCTTAATTTACTGCAAAATAAAGAGTTACACCTCTAATGCTTAAGTCAATAAAAATAATATGTAAATTAAACAAATAAGAAAAATAAAGAAATAAACTCGAGAATATTTTTTTAAAAAAGAAAAAAATTTCAATTTCTATCGACTTTCTCTTTTTACATATTCACGACATAGTTCACTCTCTTTTTTTTTTCTTTTTTTAATTATCTTTTTAGAATCAAAATCCTAAGTAGATATAAATGCTAATAACTCCCCACAATTGCTAACTCTCTTAATCATGGGCGAAAACCAACTCCCCTAATGTCGGGTAAAAACCATATACTACAGCAGTCCCTCGATTTTTAGTAACAACGAATTATCAATTAGGTACTAGAAACTAAAAAAGTAAATCTTAAAATTTTTACTTTATCATTATGTCTCTCTCACCCTTTAGAAACTATATTTAATCTTTTAAAGTGGTCAGTATAAGTTTTGTAGAGTTTTTGGACCTGTATAGGTCTTTAAGGATTCTTAAGTCTATATAGGCTTTTGTAGAGTTTCCGCACCTAAATCCTCGATTAGGCCTGTGCAAATTTTTATAAAGTTTTTGTACTGTACAAGTCTTTGATCGAGCATGTGTAGATTTTTATAAAATTTTCTTGCTTATGTAAGTCTTCAAGAATCCTTAGGCCTGTATATGCTTTGTAGAATCTCTATGCCTATATCGATCTCTTGGAGTTTTCGGGTTATTCACTGAGAATATAACTATAAATTTTCCTTAAAGACAGATAAATGACAACATTGCTAATATTTTATTATTAAAATACATAATTATAATTAATGGTTTCTTTGGGTGCATAACAATAAATTTATCTTTAAAGGAAAACAAAATTCATAATTTAATATTTTTTGAGGGACACACTATAAAATATTCATCCATGGCGATAGAGGACTAATATGAAATTTTTATATCATTTATAAAATAAATCGTAATTTTCTATTTCTAGAGGGGCATACATATAATTTTCTCACTGATGCGGTAAACTGCAACTTTTGGATAATTTATTGAATTAATCTTTATTTGCTATTACTACAGGGGTGTACCTATAATTTTATTGGCATAAGCAAGATTAAAAAGAAGTGTTTTAATAAATTATAAACTAAATCATAATTTACTAATTCTAGAGGGGTGTACCTGTAGTTTGCTTTCTAGTGGCAATTCAACGGCTAAACTTTAATAATGTATGGAATAAATTGTAATTTAATATTTTTTTTGGACTGTAGTACGCAATTTGTGAAAAGAAACCGTGGGCGGCATGTTGTAACTGCTTCTTTTTTTTATTTTTTTATATATTTTTTTATATTTTATAAATAATAATTTAAAATAATAAATCTTAAATGTACTTTAAAACAATTAATCTTATATGTAATGTACTACATAGAAACTCTCTTCTTACATCTTCTACAATAAGTGAACAAATCTTCATTTTTCAGCATCTTAATAAATTTTTAGAAAGTAAGAACAAGGATAATCACAAATTGCTAATTTACATAATTTTGAATAAATAATTGAACAATATTCCTCTAATGTAGAAAAAAAAAACATTTTATTAAACTTTCTTACTGTAAATTACACTTATTCATCACAACTCTCAAAATATACATGCATAAATGTATGTTACAGTTCAAGCATATTTAAAACTATTTCAACATGTATGTTCATGGATCTACAGTTAAATATCCAAATAATTTATTATTAATTAATTTAAATGTGTGTAGGCTAGCCAAAAACTATCAAGTATGTTAATTCACATATGACTTTTTTCAATTTTTCAGCATTAAAAAAAAAAAGATAACGTTCATTTCCTAACTTTTTTTTAATTATTTTATTATACACATATATTTATTTCACAGTTCATTGTTTTCAGATAATTTTTTTTTCTATTTATCACATCTTATTTAAATCATGTTACTGACTTATATTGACTTTCCGTTCTGTTTCTCACCAATAAGGTCAACTGTTCACATTGATTTTCATCTTTTCAATATCTTATCTAATGTAAAATAGATAAGTATCAAAAGTATCGGTGTGTGGTCGATGATAACTCTTCGATGTTTAAGTTAGTAATGTATTTTTTAAATAATAAGGCCGCATAAAATGAAATGTAGGGTTTAAAAGAAAAAAAATTAAAGAGTGAGTTGAGATAATTATATTTGTAAATACTTTGACAGCATAAGAGTTAGATAATTTTTTTTATTCCCTTCTCTAAATAAATTTTATTTTTTATAGACCATTGTTGAACGATTATAAAAGATAAGACGATAACCACTTTTTTATCGTAGGTAATTAGTTAAATAGTGAACGGTTGAGCAATTGAGTGATTATAAACTTGTAGGATAGTGGCCAGTTACATGGAGTACTTGGCACTCAAACTATCAACATGTCCTCGTATTTTCTACGTCTGTATACAAAAAAGTGTGATATTCTTAGTTTTCATTTAGTAATGAAAAATGGATAGGAGTGAATGACCGATTTTCAAATAAGGCGGGTTAGGGGAGTAACATACACCTCTAACATATGGTATATACGGTCAAACAAGTTAAAGAAAAGGTAGCAAGGTCAAGTGTGGATATGACAAGCTCAAGGGTCTCAGAATACGACAACAGAGGTGGTT